>DF243770.1:0-34763 GCA_000507305.1 Breviolum minutum Mf 1.05b.01 | reverse complement strand
TAGTTAGTTAGTAGTGGTAGTTAGTAGTAGTTAGTAGTAGTTAGTAGTAGTTAGTAGTAGTTAGTAGTAGTAAGTAGCAGCAGCAGCAGCAGCAGCAGTAGTAGTAGTAGAGTAGTAGAAGTAGTAGTAGTAGTAGTAGTAGTAGTAGTAGTCGTTGTAGTAGTAGTAGTAGTAGTAGTAGTAGTAGTAGTAGTAGTAGTAGTAGTAGTAGTAGTAGGATACATGTGTATATCAGCATCCATTTGCGGCTGCAGGATTTGCATTAGCATACAGGCACCATACGCATTAAGTTACATACTCATTTGATAAGTAGTAGGTATGACTTCGAATATCTTTGTCTGTTTTTTCCAACAGATCCTCCAGCAGGTCCAGGGATTCCGCCAGGGATTCCAAGATCTCGACCCAAGCAGCGACAGTGTGATGACAGATCTTGAAAGGCAAATTTTGGGAGGGCCCGAGCTCTTTGAATTTTTTTGGTGGACGATTCTGATTGGGGTGAAACGAAATTACACTCTGATTTTCCTGATGTTTATTTTGAACTCTCTTTTCAGATCCCTAATTTTTGAAAGGGATCCCAGAACCAAAATTGGAATTGAGCTCTATCAAAGGAAATCTGGAATTCCCCATGGGTGTTGGGATTGGAATCCTGAAGGAATAGGGGGGAATGACTGACATTTGGAGATATGCTTAGGATGAAACAACAACCTTCAAAAAACACGCCAAACATTGACTGAAATGTCGAATTTCAAAGCAGCAAATGAAAGGGGGCAGCTCTTTTGTTTCCTCCGGCCTTTGAATTGCCCTGTGGAACTGCAAAAACAATGGGTGAGAAAGCAGTCAGACTTCATTGAGTTGCAGAAGAAGCTGATGTTGTCATTTACTGTATCATGTTGTATTTATCTATGATCTTACATTCAAACCCGTCGTTGAAGGTTTTACCCTGAAAAACGATGGGGGGTGCCCTAAAAGAACGATATCCCTAAGACATACATGTATACTGTATACATATGTTATCATGTGTTTTGACGTTGGATGGACTTTGAATCCTCAGCCCAAATAGCCGTTCTATGCGATGGTGTCCTTTTTTTCGAGGAAAGGGATGCATTGCCTGCATGGGGACCTGTTGTGTGAGTGTATGTGGGTGATTGAGCTGGAGGCATCAGGCATACTAAAGGAACCTTGTGGTTTGAAGCATCAGTAGCCCCTTACGTATTTATGCAAAGTATGATTTAGATATGTGTCTATCTGTTTGTTGATTATTTCTGCTGGAGGCACAGGTTAATGATTTGTACTGTATTTCCAAACATGTGTTTTTGGAAGGCCACAGGTAAAAAGCGATACCAAAGCGATACCCCAAAACACAACAAAACACAGGTTGAGAGTCTTAGGCGTGAGATCACCCGCACGCTTAGACTTAGACTGAACATTTAAGCACGAGTGGCGCCATGAGATCATCCTAGATTCCCGCATGGAGGCACAAACAGCTTGTCAACACGAAAACCAAGAGAATAACCAAACATAGTTTCATCACTAATGTTGATGCAGGTTCACACGACTGGGTCGCGTTTCCCCCATTGCGGAATAGCATTTTTGGCACATGTATTCACAATGCGCCTGTGGCCCGTGCTTTCACATTACAATTTTACGTTTATTGAGATGATTCACGCGCGCACACAAACAATGAATTTCTTTCTTCGATGTATAGCGCACCAAGCAGAGAAAGGGCCTTTCAGTATAGTTCTATCTTTGGATGCACGGGTTTCAACTGGGGAAATGGGTCCTTTCGTTGCGTGTGATGCTAATTAGATCGCCTGAACAAAAATGTTTTGGACTTGGAAAGGGACAGGGGACATGGTTGCAACGTCCTTCCGGAATGTCTCGAGGGTTGAAAAACGAGAGGGGGCGTGCTAACTCATGCGCATAAACGGCCTTTACAAAGGAGCTTGAGGATGCCCAATGTACATGTGGGGTTCAAGTCAGATGGACAAGAAAATGATGAGGATATGTTGCGATATACTGTGATATAGCATCAGCCCCCAAGAAGTAGCCGGACTTGGAAAAGGATAGGGGGCGCCCTCATTTACCGCAAGCGCACCGCTTTTACAAAAAAATATTCACCATGCCTCATATAGTCTAATATCCCATGATTTGAGGGGTTTTAGGTGCTGGTTTCGCTTTTCTGATTTTTCATTTCGTTGAGGAAAGATTTCCTGGGTCTTTTCATATTCTTCAATTGGGTGGATTGACCAACAAGTCTTGTTGAAAACTCTAGGCTCGAGCTCTTTGCGAAGTATGCATCAAACACCGAAGCACCGAACCCAGGCTTAGTAACCATCAACCCATACTGTACCATGCATCTCTCTATCCAGCTTTTTCATCCCTTTTCACTCCTTTTCAGAGTTTCAACCATGGCATGAAGAGCACGACCAGAATCTCTGTGTGGAACTTGTTGATTAGCGATACTGGAGTTGGTACAGTGCAAATGACCAGCATGATTCCTGCCCTTCTAAAATCAAGTACTTTACTTCGAGTGATCTCCTCCATGACATGTTCAAACAGCCACGTTGACATCATGCTCGTTGTGTATTTGTCAGGTGAGGGTTGTTATTATAGATTTTGTGCCAGCCATGCAAACTCACATTGTGCTTAGGCAGGCAACAAACATGCCAACAACATGTCAGTACGCCTCCTCTTTTTGCAACTGGAATACTTCCAAGCATTCCCACAAAATAGGTATTATTTCATCAGTGCTCCAATTTTTTGCTGGGAAGCCGCTGCCACTAGTTGCGCATGTGTTTTCTTGTTCTCATCGCTTCATCTTTTTATTCGCTCTCTCTGCATCCAGAAATATGACCCTGAAAGGATCAGCGGATTGCCGTTTTCATCAATGTCATTGCCTTGCCCCAAAGGCTTGAAGGGCAGCAACTTGATCAAACTCATTTTATGTGGGCCCACACCTAGCGAGGGAATATGCATACCTTCCAGATGTGGAATCTTTGGAATCAAATTGTGCCGCTGTGTCTTTTTTGATGCAGATGGTTAGTAGTCCGCATGGTAGTCAAAGCTAATCACATGGGCTCCCAAAGGAACCTTGCTGGATTGGTTGCGCGCGCCATAATCTGTAGACGTACGCTGGAAGCCGCTTGGCGTGCGTTCACAACTGATGCTTAAATCTGTTTGTAAAGTGTTTTCATTTCTATCGCCATTTGCAACAGCAAAAGCAACTTTTTTATGTTTGAACACCCTGCCTGCGTGATAGGATGCTCTCCACGGTGCATGTCGTCTTCGTAATTGGAGGTGAACTGAACATTAATGTTGGATGTGTGATCAAAGCTGTCGGTCTGAATTGCCTTCATGTCAGCAGCCATTCTATTCCGCAGCTTGTCATTCTGCGCGTGTTGTAGAGCCTGTTGAAGAGATGTAACAAGGGTTTTCGCTGGCGTTCTTTCTGGCATCTCTTCTGACATGCTTTCATATTTTCTGACAGTCTTTCTCACATGGCATCTTTTGTGACCTCTTCTGACTTCAGACATTCTGTCTGACACGCTTTCTGACATTCTTTTTGGATTCTCTTCTGACATTCTTGCTGACCTCTTTCTGGCATGTCTCCTGACATTCTTTCTGGCACATCTTCTGACATTCTTCTGGCATCCATTCTGACATTCTTTCTGGCATATCTCCTGACATTCTTTCTGACAATCTTGCTGGCACCTCTTCTGACATTCTTTCTCTCTGACACTCTTTGACATTCTTTCTGACATTCTTTCTGGCATATCTCTTGACATTCTTTCTGACAATCTTGCTGGCACCTGTTCTGACATTCATTCTGTGACATTCTTTCTGGCATCTCTCTGACATTCTTTCTGACTTTCCTTCTGGCAAATCTCTTGACATTCTTTCTGACAATCTTGCTGGCGCCAGTTCTGACATTCATTCTGTGACATTCTTTCTGGAATCTCTTCTGACATTCTTTTTGACATACTTTCTGGCATTCTGTTTGGTATATCTTCTTGCATTCTTTTTCTTGGCATTCTTTCTGACCTTCTTCCTGGCGTATCTCCTGACATTTTTTTTTTGACATATCTTCTNCTTGCATTCTTTTTCTGACATTCTTTCTGACCTTCTTTCTGGCTTCTCTTCTGACATTCTGTCTCTGACACTCTTTGACATCTCTTCTGACATTCTTTCTGCCATTCTGTTTGGCATCCTTTCTGGCATTCTCTCTCACATCCCTCCTGACACTTTGTTTGACATTCGTTGCGGCATCTCTTCTGACAGTCTTTCTGATGGTTCAGGTCCGGCGGCGAACACAGGTTTCCAGGTCCGGTAGCGAACACTGAACGTGTATGATCGCGGTTGGGGCCCGGTATCGAACATTGAGCGCAGATGCTATAGCTGTTCAGAAGACGAGGCAATGAGGGGAAGGAGAGGGGCGCGATTCATTGACATAAATTCCTTAACAACCCTCACCTGACAGATGGGAACCATATGAAAAACCATGAGTCTATTTTCACATTTTCGTGCTCTGTCAGCATTGTCGGACAGGCAGCATCGAAGCGGGGGTGTTCCGGCTAGGAGTTCCCAAACGCTCCTCTCTTGAGAGCCTTTGTTCCCTGTGGCAGGATGAAATTGGATGGATCCGAAAAATTGAGTTGCGAGTGTTTGAACATTTCCAGTTGTTTGTTTTTGATTTGTGGCTTCAAAACGACCTGCCAAAACATCGCCTGTAGTTTTAGGAGCAGGAACACTAAACACGGGAAGCATATGTCTCTACGTTGCAAGCGCTATCAAAAGTGAACCGTTCATATTGAAATGGTTGGTTGGAACTCCCTGACGAACCATTGGGTGCCAACTTGTCTCTCCCAAACTTATTTCCAACTTTCATAGATTCCGGGAGGGTGGACATGAAAACTTCATCGCCTCAAAACACTTTGTAAGGAAGCCAAACAATTTTTCTTTGCTTGTGTTTGATGCGTTAAAAACTGTGAATTCTTGAGAGTACAGTGGATAAAAAGGTACAAAAGCCGCAGAGGGAATCAAAAACTATATTAATCTTTAAACAATCGATTTTCCCCCAAATGTGCTCACCGCAAATTACTGCATAACCCCTACAAATCGCCTTACAAATATGTCTCGCTGTTGAATGTTCGCTTTTATCAATGGAGGGTCATACTTATGACGGGGTTTTGGAACCAACAAAAATGGGATTTTCTCCCTTGAACTTGACATGGATCTCGATGAAGTCGATCAGCAGATTGGGGATTCATTTTTTTCTTCTTCGGGCTATAACCGATGTTACTGGCACCATAGCTTTGAATTTTGAACCATAGTCGTACCATATTCATTCAAGGGATGCTAAATTTTGAAGATCGCATGTGAGAAGATTTCAAATGTTTGTTGGTCATTTGGGGCGTTGATTTCGTTCGGATACTATATGCATAGATTATATAGTTTGCCTGAAGTTTCAATGTTTCTTTCTTCGGAAGCTCAAGGATCATGGGTCCTACATTTCTCAAGACTTCTTTGTACATGAGTCCCAATCCAAAAGATTCCAGGGAAACTCGTCAGCGCGTTTGGGACCTTTTGGTGTGATTGGAAGCCCAGCTTAAAGCAGGACTTTCCAGCCATGAGGCATTAGCTACGCAGCGGACATGGTTTGGGTTGCTGTCAAACTTTATACTATTGCCACCGCCCGGGTCGGGAAGCCTCACGAAGGACATCGTGAAGCAAAGGACATCGTGAAACATATTTATACAGTGGATGGAGGTGACATGATACACTGATATGATATGCATGCATGCATCCTTTTATTATGTTCAAACGGTTTGCGATGGAAATTTCACATTTTTTGATGAGGAAACACGAAACTGATGAATTGGTGGATTTTTAAACTGTGCAATTTTAGTTTCTTGATTGCCATGTCATTAATTTATTACATTTGCAGTAGTGGTTCCTGATTACATTTTATTTGCCGCTGTTACTGGGACAGGGAGCATTCGAAGATGTATTCTTGATAAGATGCTTAAGGTTCGATTACATCCGCAACTTCTTTGAAGCAAGAATAGCAAGTTGTTTTGGCAAGATGTTTAGAGCCAGCCTGACAAAAGAGCACTGAGCCACAAGTGCAAGACTTGTTGGATGGAGGAAATAGGAAATTCGAAACAGCATAATATGTCGATTGCGTGTAAGATTTTTTAAACCCCTTGACTTCGCTGACTTCTCCATCCAGATAGACAGCATTTGTGTGATGGTCAGATAGACGGCGTTTGTGTGATGGCTTCCCTGCCATTCCCACTGTTTTTTTTTGGACAGACAACAAGATGGTTGAGTTGTCACCATGACTCTGTCATACTTGGCATTGTCACCGTCACCGAACTATGCAGTACAGCTGGTCATACTTGCTTTCCATGGTGAGTATGACTTGAAAAAATGTCTCCGATGGGACTTGCTGTTTCCGGAAAACCACTTCATGATCGAATTTCGGATTGAACCTTGAAAATTCAATCAAATAGTCTCCAAATGATCATCTGACCTTTAAAACGCTGTGGGATAGAGGGCGTCGGTGATATTTCTTTACTTGTAGGTCGTAGCACTGTCCTTTGCGGCACAACAATTCTTGGCGCAAACCCGAGAAACTGGACCTCAAGGTGCTACCATGCCATAGTGGCCATAGTGGCCATAGTGCTTCTTCTCCTACTAATACTGCTTGTTGCGTTGCTACTGCTACTGTTACTGCTACTACTACTACTACTACTACTACTACGACTACTACTACGACTACGACTACTACTACGACTACTACTACGACTACTACTACGACTACTACTACTACTACTACTACGACTACTACTACGACTACTACTACGACTACTACTACGACTACTACTACGACTACTACTACGACTACTACTACTACTACCTGCTACCTACTACCTGCTACCTACTACCTACTACCTACTACCTACTACCTACCACCCTACCACCCTACCACCCTACCACCCTACCACCCTACCACCCTACCACCCTACCACCCTACCACCTGCCACCTACCACCCTACCACCCTACCACCTACCACCTACCACCTACCACCTACCACCTACCACCTACCACCTACTACCTACTACCTACTACCTACTACCTACACGTGTTTGCGTCATGTTGTGCCCACTTTTCCCCAACAGGGAGTTTGCGGCACCTTTTCCTGCAAACTCCTCCGTTGACATATGCTGAACCATTTTGCCTATCCACAGCGAGGGGCCATTGTGCCTTGGAGACATTGTTTGTCTGTGTGAAATGGCAGTGACGAATGGTTTTCCCTGCAAGAGCGCGCAGGTCAACAAAAGCACACGAAAGAACGGCTGCACGGCGAAAAATGTAGGGTCCAAAGCAGCGTCTACCAAAACCAACATACGTACGTCCTGCGAATTGTGAGGAGATCAAGGAAATATGTTTCATTTGGTTAGGATCCATTGTCCCTTCATGTTCCCCTTCAATCCCCTTCAACCAATTACCAGCACCTGAAAATTCATGGGCAAGACTTTGTTCCACTCATTGGTCTGTTACCAGTTAATTGGATTTTCAGCAACTCCCTTTTTCTTCCGGAATGGGCGAGAATCATGAAAACGTTTGATTTTTTTGGTAAAACTAGGCCTTTAAGATGG
Source organism: Breviolum minutum Mf 1.05b.01 (assembly GCA_000507305.1). NCBI lineage: Eukaryota > Dinophyceae > Suessiales > Symbiodiniaceae > Breviolum > Breviolum minutum. The sequence continues at coordinate 27,101 of DF243770.1, read as the reverse complement.
CCTAGATAACTGGCCCCCGGCAGTTCTGGTTGGAAGATGTTTCCCAAAGACACCTGAAACCCACATGCCGTGCCACGGAAATGCGAACGCATTTTTCCAGCTTTTTTTTCGTTTGACAAGCATCATCCACCCAGATTTTTGATGATTTTTGTTAATGTTCTTTCACCAAGGCGCCAAACAAAATAAAGGTTTGAAAGCTCTTGTCACGAGCGAAAACGTGCAGAAATTGATGCTGAATGTCAATGTTGTCATTTTTTCGAACATTTTTCACTCCATCTCTTGGGGCGGAGGCCTTTTTGACTGTGTGGATGATTTTTTGTGAAAAGGTTGAGACAGATAATGACTGAATTTTTTGAAACACTGGAAACCACATACCGTTTTATGGCCAGTCAGGGTCTGGATCCTTGACAACGTGGGAATGGCCAATATTTTTCAAGTGAACAACAAAGGCGGCAATGTCACGTGTTCTCCTGAATCACCCAATCAGAGGTTCCATTTGTTCTGACCTATATACATTGGTTTACATTGCTATCATTACGTTTGTGACAATTCGGTGAGGCATCCACAGTTTTCAGCTCAAGGAACACTGATCCTGTCAGCGCTGCTGTTGAATCATTGTTGTTGCCAATATGCTGCGTTTGGCAGTAGCTTGTGGCTTGACAGCAAGTTTGCTGCTAAGGGCTTGTGCTTCTTCCATAAGGGAGCCAGCCCCTACCTTCTTGCACACATGAAAGACCTTCGTATATTTTGATGTCAAAGTTTAATCTCTCTTAGAGGCATACTATTCTCATCTAGCTTTTGGAAACTTGCTGGAAAGCGTGAATATGTTTGCAATGCTCCCCTGGTCAAAATGCCTTCCATTTTGCCTCAAGTGCTTCGAGTTCTCGCTCAATTGACCTGTGAAAACTACCTCTCACTCCTGTATCTTTGATGGGACACCACCGTGTTTTTGACTCCGTTCGATCCTCTAGTGCAACCTGTTGAAAAATCCGGTGACACTTGACTGACCCTGGAAGGACACTGAATCAGAAACTGATGACATCTCCTGACGTTGACAACCCTGAATCTCACAAAGCCTTGCAACTTGGACGGTCAGATTGGATGCGAACTCCAGCTGCCTGGACGGGTTCCATGAAAAGCGACGTCGGTTACTGTATGTTCCAAACGAAACTACACTGTCATGTCTGTTCTACAGGAGGAGTACTGACCAAGACGGCAAGACACTTGTGGACCCAAGGAACTTATTGAAAGTGCTTTTGGCAGGACTGAATTGACCAACAGACTGTGTCCCTAACACTGTTGAGCAAGAGACAGACGACAAGGCAGCGCGCAAGGCAACGGCAGCCTAGACCAGGTGCTGAACAGCAGAGAGCTATACACAATTACCATTTGGGGCAGACAGCTTGTCAGTCAGGTCGACTACTGTTTTGTCACCGAAGTGATGCCCAACAAAGAGCTGTTCTCACCGCTGTGGACCTTCAGATTATTGTCCCAAACAGAGCCGACACGCCTGCAGTGTAGCTGAATTGAAAAATCTGACGGAATGAGGCGGAAAGAGCACTCAATGCAAACCCAAAGGTCAGCCAAATTGGCAGTGTTCACAAAGTTCGCGCTGTCAAAAGGTTTCCTCGCCAAGCAGTTGAGTTGCAAAAAGTAATAAGAGGAACTAATAGAAGGACAGTACACCTCCTTCAGTGGTAGCTATACTGGACGAGTGAGACCACGCCGGACCCAACACTGCATGAGAATCAAGGGAACTCAAGGACGGATGAAACGTCACTGAAATCATTGAATTGGAGCGTTTGTGGTCACAGAAATTGACGAATTTGAGTGAGTGACTGAAATTGATCGATCCACAGATGGGAGTACGCCAAAGATGAATTTGAACAGGAAATCATTGATGGAATGCAAGCTGACATGAAGTCAGTGAAGAATGCCGGTGTGCATGATGAAATGGCAAACTGCTTTCAAGAGGACATTGAGAATGCTCTGGATGGCATTTAGGTAGGACAAGCGCTGCCAAGGTTAGGTGTAGACTGTGTGTGAGAGGTTGCTTTCAAGAGACAGCGATGTCCTTGCAAATACACCGACATCGCTGACACTTGGAATTCTTTTTCTGCTGGCTTTTTCGAGATGTTGGAATGAAACGACTTGTGATATCAGTACTCCTTTCCTTCATGCTCCCATGACTGAGGGGATGCTGTTGAGACCGCCAAGCGAGTTTTGTCCAACTGCAAACTGCTGATGGCTGATGAAACGAACCATGTACGGGTTGAAAGAAGCACTCCGAGTGCGGCAGACCCATTTCGCCAAGGCGATGGCTGAGTTTGGATAAGGCGATGGCTGAGTTTGGATTTCACAGATGCAACGTTATTGTCACGGCCCTGCTGAGCTCTATGTATTGCGTTACTTAGATGGTTCTCTGGTTTCTGGAGCGCGCCGCACACCCAAAGAGTTCACTGGAAGACACCACACTGCACCAACTACTGAAAGCGCTGTCATGTTGAAACATCTACTGAGCTAGTTGCTAGCGCTAAGGATTACTGTCAGCCCTTCTGTCTGCGCTCTGAATTTAGACGGTTACGAGACCCACATCGGGCAGGATGCGAAGAACCTGGCGAATGTGCCTTCTTGAGCACCACTTGCATTGGCAGCAGACTGCAAAGCAAAATATCATTGAGCAGGAGAAGCAGACTGTACGCCATAGCGCAAGGCACAGCGCGCCAGGCAGCAACAGCTAGCAATATCAACCTTCACACTGAAAGCGCTGCAGGACAAAGCATGGCTACACGATTTGGGACAAGCAACATGACAAAGCGCGTAGAACTGAGATTTTTTTTGCGCAGGAAATGGTTGTGAAGAGCTGATCATATTGCGAAAGTTAGACTCAGGACAATTCGCAATTGGCCTTCCAGAGTTTCACTTGGTATCAATCCAGGGAAGTATTACAGTCTTTTAAACAAATTGTGCAAATCGTTTGCCCTGCATGCGCGCAGATCACTGCCGGTGAGGTCGTGTCCAGTGGAACCATTCCATGGAGGGTTTTTGTCAACAACCAGCTGACCTTACAGTTTTAACCAGTGCTGTATGCGCTGTGCTGGCAGTAGGACTGTCCTTGGTTCCAGACTGGTTCTGCTATGTTTCAATCGGTCGCTGAGCAGGTTTCTTGGGGCCACGACTGCACGCAACCTTACAACAAACTTTATTTGTGGATGTCAATGATGTTGTGGAAGCTCTGCTTCCTTTGAATCACCGCTGGACCACAGGTTCATTCGAACGAGGCATCACAGCGAGTACCACTGAAGCACAATTCGCGCTCGGCATGTCCTTGCTATGCAAAAGGAACACATTGTTCCGCTTGAGACTGAACTGAACTCCTTTCCACTCTTTGGCAGCCACTGCCGTGGTTTGGTTGCATGGATGCTGCATTATGACTGCAAATCAAGTGAAAAGTGAAGATCGACATGATGATGTTGTGACCGATAGCATTTGGGGAGGCCTCCATGTATCACATTGATGACTCACCGTCAAGACTGTTCCCACAACATGTGAGGAACAGGCGCATTGAACCAGAAGTTCAGGACTACACTGGTCAAATGCAAGAGCCGACTGGACTGGGCAATGTTGAGAACGTTGGGTTGCCGGACGCTGTAGACCATGTAGAATCTAGCGCTCGCTGAGATCGAGGATGACACTTGATCTTTAGATGGTACAAATGCATCACCGAAGCCTTGAAGCAGGTTCGCTGAGGGTGTCATTTTCATTCGACACTTGCACACTGCGCCACGTACAGCATGTCTTTGTTTATGTCGGGGCAAAATATGGCAGAGGATTCGCACGGAAGCGCTGTCAAGGAGAAGTGTTCAGATACTAATGCACTGACCCACATGCTGCTGCACCCCAATACTTCAAGCACTTGGACTGCTTGGCTTGAGCCACTGACAACACAGCTTTCTGAGTATTGAGAGCACTTTCTTGAACTGACGGAAGATTGCTCGGTGTTTGTTTTTTTCAATTGTTTGTTTCTTGTTTTTGTTTTTGTTTGTTTGTTTGTTTGTTTGTTTGTTTGTTTTTTTTTTGGTTTGTTTTGTTTTGTTTTGTTGTGTTTTATTTTGTTTTGTTTTGTTTTGTTTGTTTTGTTTTGTTTTGTTTTGTTCAGTTTTGTTTTGTTTTGTTTTGTTTTGTGTGTTTGTTTGTTTTGCTTTGCTTTGTCTTGTTTTGTTTTGTTTTGGTTTTGGTTTTGTTTTGTTTGTTTTGTTTGTTTTGTCTTGTATTGTCTTGTGTTGTCTTGTCTTGTCTTGTCTTGTTTCGTTTGTTGTTTGTTGTTTGTTTTTGGTTTGTTTGTTTGGTTGTTTGTTTGTTTGTTTGTTGGTGTTTTTTTGTTTGTTTGTTTGTTTGTTGTTTGTCTGTCTTGTCTTGTCTTGTCTTGTCTTGTCTTGTCTTGTCTTGTCTTGTCTTGTCTTGTCTTGTCTTGTCTTGTCTTGTCTTGTCTTGTCTTGTCTTGTCTTGTCTTGTCTTGTCTTGNAAATGTTTGTCCGGTTTGTCACACAGCCTGACACAAAATTTATCAAAATTTATCGTTTTCACCGTTTTTTTTCGACGCATAAACGATTTTGTCCAGGTCAATCCACTGACCGGTGAATCTTATCCTGTGTGCCTTGGAGTTACCAAACGAAACTGGCTTTGGTGGTGGGTAACGAATGGCGGCGAGGATATTAAAACCCGAAAGAAATGTGGGTGAATTTAATTTCGAAAATTTTGTTTTTTTTCCATGTTAATCATATATTTGTATGTTTCATGGATTTGGGTAGATGAGTTCCCTCATTATCTTCATTTTCATCATAGATTCGGCCAAAAAACGTCCGAAAAGAACCCCTAAGGCTGAAGACCCACTCTTCAAATTTTCACCCCAAACACATTGTTTTACAGTAAATTGGAAATGACGAACATCTCAAAGACATGAGCACTGGAAAGTCCAAAGACTTAAGATAGAGGTCAGAAAGATTTGAGACACACTTGGCGTGCTGTATGTATGAAATACATGCACGCACATCAGATTGCGATCCTCTCAAACTTAGTGCAAAGGGATGTGCCACCCTTTTGAACAAGGGGAAACAAAGAGATGAACGTGGACATCGTGGCATTATGGATGGCGCGCAAATCATCGCAAATCAACATGTATCTTATAGAGCACGGTTGCAGAGATGTTTCCCGTCCCAAAATCTTCGCAAACCTTTGCCGGCCAAACATGATACCAATCGAACTCTAAACTTATTGCTTTGACCTGGGTTTGGGGGGGCCGAACGACCATGCAAATCTGGCAGAAAGCAAACGAATGTATTTTTTTTTGAGCCAGACAGATAGATTGTAAAGCAATGCTTAAGGACAGTAAACAATGCTCAAGGATGTAACGCTGGGCAAGTTGAACTGCTCAAGGGATTCCGAACATCTTCCAGAAAAGGTGGTAAATCCGAGAATAGAATTGGTAAGATTCCTTTTTGTCAACTCTTAAAAAGAAGAAGTCCTGTAGTCACTGACCACAGAACTCAAAGCCTCAGGGGAATTTGGATCCCGCAATGGGCTGCCGGCTATGCTATGAGTCATGTTATGGGCACCTTGATTGAGGCCATGGATTTGGGTGTCAAATCTGCAAGAATTTGTGTGGATTCCACTACTTTTCATGCGTTCCTTGTTAAAGTGTGGGATCCTGATTAGTGCGAGGCCCCCCCCTCCTTAAATTATTTCAGGGGTCTGTTTAATGGGGGGGGGGCAAGAAATTCTCAGATGAGCATACTTCAAAAGAAAAGTCATAAATCAAGGCTAGAGGAATAAAGAAATAAAGTAATTACTGGTAAATAGGAACTGGTTGAGTAATTGGTTCATTACTTCATTCATGTTTGACAGGCCTTCTGAGTTCTCAAGGGGGTAAATGCATTTGTGGTTTTGGATGTTTTCATATTTTGTTGGCTGGGCATGGCTAGGCTATGTGTACGCTTTTGGAATACAAGGACACCTGGTCCAAAGAAAGCATTCAGAACCCCCTGAACGATTCTACTAGTCAGAATCTCGGCTGTTCATGGACTACACCCTTGAAAAATTGATTGCGAGCATATTTTCATACAAAGATTAGTAAAGGATTGAGTTGGTTTTGGGCATGTGGTTTTGGGTGTTTTCATATTTTGTTGGCTAGGGAGGATTTTCTTGAGGGTTCCTTTGCTCCAAATGTTTCAGATTTGGAAATTTCTGGGTCCAAGTTTTTTTTTATTATTCCAACCCCCCTAAACAATTTGGTCACCCCAAATGATGGTTTAGTAAGGAATCTCCCCCCAAAATCCCCTTAATTCAGGTTTAGGAATTATAGTAATTTGCCCTGATATCATCATGTAGACTTTTCAATAGATGATCAGAATTCCACCTAATTTCCTCATTTTGGCCTACACGATTGTTGAAAGCTTGTTGAAAAACAGTGTGGCGCAGGAAATGTTGGGCTTCAACGTCACGTACGGTGAAGGTCCAGGAACCGTTGATGGTGCTTTGGCAGTTCGGGGGTGGGTTTGGGTTGTGGTAAAGCTGGTAGACAGGGGAGTTTGTGGCAAGAGGACCCTTGAGGAGGTCATAATGAGGAAGAATTCCCAATGAATTTGTCTCCAACATATTGCCCTTACTCCTTAATGTTGGGGACATCAAGTGAGCTTATTTTCTGAGTGTAGAGTGCTGGCCCTTCCAGAAACTAGCGGGCGGCCAAAGCATTGAGCAGTCTCCCCTTCCGGGATTTTATTGCGTTCTGCCTCGAGTTCTGTAGACAGTTTGGTTCCCCCAAGCAGCTCATGACTGAAATACTTGACAGGCTTGAACACACATTCATTGTCATGATACTATGCCTCCAAAGATCTTACGCATGGTGAAAATGTAGACTCTGAAAATGCATAGGCATAGAATTTGCACACTGGAAACGATTGAGCTGACCATGGTCACCCAAAACATATGAGTTCAGAACATGGCACGAAGTCCCCCAAGCTACAAACACGATAATCCACAAGCTAAGGGAGCAGAGAACACATATACAGAAATCAAGATGAGCTAGTGCTGCTTCCTGCTTACCCCAACAAACCTACGCAGAAACCACAACACGATATCTATTGCAGTTCTACGTGCTTTTGGACACTGTGACACTCCGAATGTGCTCCTCAAAATGTGCCAATGATGAGCAAAATGAAACTGCTTAAAGCACCGGTAATTTTACTCGCTACAATAAGTATGAAAGGCATGTACCTAAGTGAATTCCTATGAACCAACCAGTGTACTTGAATTTCACAAGGCTCAAGGGTTTTGAACACTGCTTAGTTGACCTCTTTTGATGTGCCTTTGCCTTTCATATCACTTTGGGGATGTTTTCGAAGCCCATGGCAGTGACCAATTTGCCCTTGATTTGATAAGGATTTCAAACCCATTGGAGTGAATTGGCATTAGGGTTGGCAAATGCTGGTTTTTGGACACTGATGTAGCAACAAGCCTGTATGGTCCAGGCTACTACGCCATCGCGGGTTGCGCGACTCCCAACAACGCCACCGACCGTGCTTGTGGACCGAATGGGCCAGCTGATCCTCGGTGAACCGAGGTTTTTCTCCGCGACACCAGCAGAGTGTGTTTTAGGTGAGGTTGGAATAAAAGTAGTAATTATATACATATATATTTTCAAAACCTCGAATATGATGTAGGAAGTTGGTGAGCCTTTCTGATAGCACTTAAAGTGGGTGATCCATGGTGATCGGAGTAACCACCATAGGAACACTGCCGGTCCATCCAATCATAGCTCAACCCCGCTTGCTTTTGCGGGTATGGGAATCCCTACAAGGCATTCCTAACGACCTTGGAAGGGGTTTAAACTTTTCTTTCAGGGTTGTTTCCGCAGATTTTCATCTCTATTTCTGAATGGAGGAGTTGGAGATAGACTGGCAAGCATAGTCATGAGTCATGGCTAATGGTAAACATCCCCAGTACTTGCGACTGAGGTGTCGTACCAGCATATCAAGGCGGAATCCCGTTTTGGTGATGGAAGATGTGGTTTATTTGGGTTGTGTGGGGTCAGTTCTTGGTAGAGAGTTTGCTACTTTGCCAATTGTGAAAAGTGAAAAATACCAGAGTGATCATAATCAACTGACGGGGGGGAGGTGTGAAAAATGTAACAAGTGTTGGGGAGGTCCATGAACACGGTTGCATGGAAACAGGTGATCACATAATGGTCGCAGCACATAATTTTCAAATGAGAAAGCTCTAACAAAATCTCCGGAAATAACATTCAAATGGGAAAACTTCACAAAATCTCTAAACATAACTTTTAAACAAGAAAACTTCCTATGAAAATTGCAAATGCATGTCTGACCTTGTCAGACAATTACCGAACATGTAGATAGAAAACAAGTAAATACCTGGAACCCAAGTGACCATTGGATTTTTATCGGAAAAAGGTCTTACAATTTGTAGGGTTGAAGCCCAAAGGTATCGGACAAACCAGGTTGTAGGTATGTATTTAGCATACATTTCGGGATTTCCACAGATTTCCCTACTTATTGGTTCCCTAGATTTGGCAACAAAGCCGCTGGAGTCCCGTTTTCTTTCATCGCCAAGTTTTTTTGCCGCAAAAATCGTGGGTAATTTCATAACATGTAGCAATATCATGCAATATCTAGCAATTTAATGCAATTTATATTATATACAATAATGATAAACATCACGGACAAGTCGCTTTCAGCTGTGTTTTCCCTTTGGTGTGTTTTCATGTGACTTTTTGATATGCGTTCATGTGTGTTGATGATTTGTTGATGGAAGAAATCTTGCACCACCTGGGATGTATAAGACCCTGTAACTTGTGGAATAAGCTACTATCTACTTATCAATTGGTGCAAGATTTCTTCCATCAACAGTAGCACGGACTTGAAAGCTATTTCTTGGTTTTATGGGTGGTGGTGCGTAGTCAGGTTTGTAGTAGGTAAAGTGATTTAGTTTTGGATTTGGTTTGGTTAATTCTGCTAGCATTGGGGAAGGACCGTAAAAATGTAACGTTACATTTTTACCTAGCATTTTACACTGACACCGTTAGTTGACACCCTAAAAATGGTAACGGTTTCCATTTTCAGGCTCTATGGCCGCCTTTTTTGATTAATTTTGCAACGGTGAGAAATGGAAAGTTACATTTTTTACATTTTTACGGCCCTTACCCCATGATACAGTAGATGATGGGGGGTATTTGCACATGCCTGGTTTTTGCAGAAATCTGAAAAACGACTCGCATCCAAAAGATTCTGAAACATGTTTTTTTTCATTTTCACGCCCCCCCCCCTGAGCGGGTAGTGATGTAAATAGATGATCCTCACCTATGGGTCCATGGTGAAAAAAATCAATCGACTTTCCGACAAATATTCACTTGCATCAATAAAGTATAGGGTTTGTCTTGCTGACTGTGAAGAGTCAGCAATTCTTCAATGAATTCTGTGTCAAGTGTGAATTTCTGAAGGCAAATGAAGACAAATGGTCCCAAGTATTCGGTTCACATCTTTTAAAGTCATGAATCGGATTTTTGTTGGAACAGAAATTCGAACATTGTTTTTTGTCTTTTTTCGGAAGTTTCGAACTGTTTGCCCATGAGCGAACGACCGCGCCGCGAAATTATCAGGTCGAATCTTGGATGGGTGGCTATGATTTGGATTGGCAGAAAGTTCAGAAGTTCGACACTGCTCCGGTACAATTGACCAGCATGGGATATTCCGGACACTTGGCCCAATTCAAAGGCAAGCAAACAGAAAGGTGACATGTCCCTGGAGTTTCGCTTCTTGAAGCAATGATCTTTTTGGCAAATTGATGTTAATGTTGAAACCATGCAAAAACCAAGATGCCTTGTTGGTTACTAGCACCTAGGAAAGTCTGGGCAATATTTCCCAAGGTGCACATGTTCCTGGGCCGGGGCGATGACGGGTGTCAGACAAAAAGTCATTGCGGGTGTTGGCAATGATGCTGCTCGAAAATCACGTCCAAATTAAGGGCTCTTCGTTTACAACATGCATGTTCCAAAGTGGCAGGAGTTTCACTGTTTTTGTGGTACAAGGCATCGATACATGCATAGTTCTCGTGGATCTCTCGTGCCTCACAAGAGCTTTGGCACCAGGGCAGCAAACAAATTTTGGGTCGAATATATAAGTACATTTGAGCATCTCGCCTGAGATCGAGGGCATTGTAATGAGTTGAAAACAGAAAAAGCAGAACAACCCAATTCCAATTCAAACGAAGCAAAACATTAGGGGATATACGGCATCAAGCACGTGTGGAAATATACCCAAACAAAATTCGCAGTATACCGTATACCCAGTTTTTCAACTTCACCGAATGCTATTACACCCCACCCCACCACACCCCATCCGTTGCATAGCATCGACCACGTTTTCAAGTTCAACGAATGTTATTACACCCCATCTCTGTTCCTTGTCAATATACACCCCCTCCACCAACCGGCCACCAACCGCGGAGAATCGTTGTGTATACCGCATAAGATGCGCCTGGGGTTTATTTTGACCAAAAAAATTATATGTCACGCGACCGACGCACTCGTGTCGTACTACTCCCCCCCAGATTCCTTTTGTTTTTTCAAGCAAAATGCGTTTTGGGGTGAATGTGATTCTACAAGTAAATTTTTAAGTGCTGCAGCCAACCGCTCCCGGATCCCGCATCTTTTTCCAAGGAAAACGTGCCTGGCAGCAACCCTTCCGGAATTCTCGTGTTTTCTCAAGTAAAAGGCATCTTGGGATTCTTGGGATTCTTGGGTTCACAAAGTGATTGTATAAAATTTTATGTGGCCAGCCCCTGCCGGAATTCCTAATCTCTTTCCAAGGAAAGCGCGCCTCGCAGGAACCCATAGGGTGCTTTTGCGTACTGTACTGGACGTTTCGTGTCAATGTGTTACGACTCAAACATAAATTATGTTGTCGCCCCTCCTGTTTGCATCCCAGAGCTTGGTTCGCGCAATGTACGGTTTCTTGTGATAGGTTCCACGTTGCACCGGATCGTGGTTTTAGTGGGTCTCAAACTCCGCTCAAAAGATCCATGTCACTTCAGTCTTTGTGTTTCAGTTTTATTCCATCCTTGAAAGATGATTTTTTATTCGGATGACCTTGGTTCATCAAGTCGTCGGATATGGGGATTATATGGTTAAGTTGTCACCACCTATCGGCAATGTCAGGGATGGGGATTCCGGAAATTTCAGGCAGACCGACTTTACTGGTGACATCATATCTGATTCTTCAGACCTAAGGCAAGTGTCTTAAACTGCCTCAACTTAACGAAGACGGGTATGGAAAAAAAAGGTCGCATTGCAGGCAAAACTCTTCGCCTTGTAAATGCACAGCCGTATGTTTCTCAACTCAAGCGTATTCTATTTACTTATCAACTCAGGCTTTATCACTACGAGAGTTGCGAATCCTACTCCGAAGATGAAGCAGAATCAATTTTTTAGATTATATTTCATGAAAAAACACAAAAGGGTTGTTACAATGGACATTTAACCACATATCCCCCTCGACCGCGCTCCAGCATTTTCAAGGCAGATTGTCATTCCAGGAAGACCAGAAGTTTTTTGAAATTGATTTGATATTTGTGTATAAGGGCAACCTTTTGCTGCATTTTTTCGCCAAAAAAAAGCAGTGGTGCCAAATCCAACCTGATCAGTACATCATATTCAAATGTACCAGCATCAAAGCGGAGAACCCGGATACTCTTGACAACATTTTTGGTGAAATGCAACCAGGTTCCGGGGTACTCAAAATGTTTGTGAATCTGAATTCTCATTTTACTTCATTTTCCCATCTCTTTGGACGTAGAACAGCAACAAGAACCGGGCCTTGCCAGGAGCGTATTGGATGCTGCCTATGCCGATTCGGGCTTGGCCTTGGATTTCTATACGGGATTCGATGCCAACTGGAATGAGCCAGCGTGACCTGTCCAGGGTTTTGACGTTTTGTGGAGTTTGTACAAACAAACTAGGTGAACAACGCAGGTTTTCAAAAATCGGGGGTTTCGGCCTTTGCAGGTTTCCAACATTTTAATACATTTTAGGGGGGTTGAACTTTGAACCCATCTTTCGTTCTTGTTTTCAGCGGACTTGCTATGTTTCTGACATTCCATTTGGCGGAACTGATCTTGCCAAAACTATGAACACATGCATGCATATACTGCAAACAATTTTTCGTTGTCATTGTTACACATAAAGAATTCCAGTGTCTTGGTTACAGGCCACGTACTTTTGTAGCGGTTACCAGGTCCCCTCCTGTGTAAAGACAGAGACAAATTTTGCATTTGGGGTCATGGCATTGTCGGAAAATCCGCATATCAGCATACTACTAGTGACCCGTAGTTCTGCCAGACACACATCTGCACTGCGGATGATGTGTGGAGATTCAAGCGACTGGGTGAAGATGATGCCTAGCTGTCATTCAAACAAGCAGGTGCAAAGGCATTCTTCCTTGTTTTTCTGTTTATTATGTGTTTGCATCTTAAATCTCTCCAGCAACCTAGCATCTTGAGTAGATTCATGGTACCTCTATCTATATAAAGATTTCTTGTGCAGTCAATTTGGTTAAGCACAGGCCCTAGCCCCATGCAATCTTTGTATGGAGGTACCAAAAATCTTCTCAAGATGCTAGGTTGCTGGAGAGATTTTAAGATCCATAGAATACAAACACATACAGTAACAAACAGAGAACAAAAACAAGGAAGAATATGGAAGAATGCCTTGGCACCTACAGGTAGGCATCATCTTCACCCAGCTGCTTGACACATCATCAGCAGCAAATAGATCCTTACAGATTCCAGCTCGGAGGGAGTCGTACAGGTAGAGAGTAGGTGTGAGTGTATTCTGCAGAGGCAGGTCTTGTATCATATGCATTCTTGATATGCATTTTTCTGGTCTGTGCATTTTGTCATCAATGGGTCCATGGCTTGTGGCTGGCAAGAATGTTGTGTTACGGTTACTCATTTTTTTCGAAACCATCCAGTGATGGTCAGGTTTTTCTTGATTTCTTGGCTCAGGAAGTACTTTGATTCCATCAGCGGTGTCAACAGATCTCTGCTGATGAAATGCGGCTTGGATATGATTTTATTTCCTATGTATGTTTGAATGATTCCCATCCCCATGACTCAGTGGGCTTATGCTTGAACTTAAGAGCCGAATGTGCGTACTTTGCTTGTTTGCACGCAACAAATTCATGCCTTGAAAGCACATACAGTGCCGAAAAGGCGAACGGTATGCCTTTATGTTGGATCAGATTGCTACCGAAGAGGAAGGAACGCAGGGATGCAACGAATCCAAAAGATCATCGAACAAAAAACAATGCTGAGATGAGCTGAGATGAGTAGTGAAAAGGACGTCTGAGAAGTAGGTGATTGCTATCCTGTCGGCTTGTCAAGAAAGGATTCTGATAAGCCATGAACAATCACCATTGAAGCAGCGAATCCCGCGAATTTTACGAAGGTCATTGATTTAACCAAGGTCGTTGATTTATGCTGATTTATTCTTGGCACGTAGCCCTGGTTTAAGAAGGGCTATGACCACTTTTTTTGAGATTTCGACATATTTCAGGGAGCACTGGATTGGTCTATGCTAAACTCTCGCGAGAAGCCAAATCAACTTTCAAGTTAGCCGAGGTGTTGATGCAAACTTCAATGTGCCAACTCAGATGGCCACGTACTTCGCGGTATCTGGCGATACAGCGGGTTTGACGACAAATGCCGCTGGAGAGCAGGCAGGTATTGAATGTTGGAAGATCTCGAAGTTGTTTTTCTAAATGAGAGCGGAAGCGGACCTGGGAGGGTGATGATTGAAAGAACATGTAACATGAGTGTAGAGCACTGTAATTTGCAGTGCTTTATGCGCCATATGCGCCCAAAGCATCCCAAACCCAACAAAATGCAGTTGTTTCTCATACCTTTACAGAACTTCACAAAGACCGCAGAGAAAGAATCTAAGCCACTACGAGCACTAACTTGCAAATGCATCAAAAAAACACAACTCCGGCATTTTTGCCAAGTTGAGTCGAGTCTCATAGATTGTGGACTTTGGGTTGTTTTGATTTTCGCTGCCCGTGCAGGTTTTGTGCATGTAGTCGTTCGGAGGATTTGTTAATGCTTTCAATGCAGTCAGCATCATCAAATCACAACATTCACACAGTATCTGACAAAACTAGTTTGAGTCGAGTGTCAACTGATTTCTAGCGCAGCCGTAAATTCATTTTATGCTTTCAGTATTTCATTTCATGATTATATGCATCAAGACATTGAAATATGCCGGCTGTAGTGGAAAGTACTAGTCTGAAGAAAAGGATGAATGCACAAAACACTGTACATACCAGCGTTTTTCCCAAACAGGTTGACCTGTGGCACGTTCTTACTCCCTCTAAAAAAAGTCTGGATAGCTGTGTTGGATGCCACGGCTGGATGATTCTGTGTTTGCGCTAGCATTTCGTTTCATGTGTCTATGCCTTTCCCCAAACAGGTTTACCCGTGAGGGGATATCACTCCCTTTGAGAAAAGAAAGGCCTGATGGCTGATGGCTGCGCTAGATGTGTTGGCCTGATGGTTTTGCGGGTTGGCTAGCATTTCCTTTCATTTGTCTTCCAGTATTCCTCTGTTTGCTAGATGTGCTGGTCGCAGACATGTGTCTCCCAGTATTTCATCAGACAGATGCCTGGCCGGATGATTTTGGCAGCTCCTTTCCCCTCACCCTAGTCTGGCCAGTGTGCTTTACCTTTGCCGGATCTTGCAGCTGTACATGGGAAGCCCATGCGAATGTCTCCCTGTCCCCGGCCCATCCGATTGCGCAGCTCCGCCTGTCTGCTAGATGCCTTGGCCAGATGACTTTTCCCCAAACAGGTTGCCTGTGCTGGGTTTTTTTCCAAAACTAGATCCTTGCTCCCTTCAGAAGACATGGTCGCACGTGTCCCCCACGTTCCTTGAACTTATTGCCCTGGCTGTTTTTTCTCTACATGTGTATGTGTTTGTTGTTTTTCGTGTATCAAACCTTTGTTTGTAGGTTTGGTACAGTTTTTCGACTGAGCGATCTAGACTTGTGACTTGATGTGGGGCCATCTTGGGTCAATATTTGCTCAGCCGTGTTACTTTCGGATTTTCTTTGGCCCATTTGCGCTCTACATGTGTAGCTACTTTTTCCAATTGGGATTGGTTGGTGTTTTGCATATTGTTTCAACTGCAATCGACTTATTTTCTGGTTCCCGTGGCTTGATTCGCTGCAGCTGTCCTGGCACAGACTGGGTATTGATTTCTGCGTTGATCTTTGAACATTGAACACTGAATTTTTTTGGCATTGGTGAATTTTAGAACTGCTCCAAAGTTTGAGCCGATTGTTGATGTCGATTTGTTTTTTTGTGGTTGTTTGCAAGCATTCCTTTTGTGTGTGCACGCCTTGGAATTGAAATTGCTAGTGGCTTGGTTTCTTCATTGTGGATATCAAGGGCACCAATCCGCCGATGTAGAACTGTGGTTGAAGATGCGCCATCCCCCCTCCAATTACAGCATACAATACATGCATCTCACAGCCTTCGTCTTCAGCAGCTTCTTCACGCCCCGTTCGCCCTCAGGCTTCATCAGCGTCTCATGCTTCTCCTTGACCCAGTTCGTTCCGATCGAGGTCCTGCTCATTCTCCATTGCCAGCTTCTGCTTCAGCTACAGCTTCAGCTCGTGCTTCATCCGCACCAATCCCAGCTACAGCATCATCTTCCACGCATTAGCCCAGTCCGTACCCCACGCGGCGAAGCTTAAGAGCCAACACGTCTCACACATGCGGCAGAAAGACAACAGAGATCCATCAGTTTGCGGCATGAACCCACTTTGCCGCATACCGGAGAGACACAAACAGGATTCTGACCCGTAAAGACAAAGAGGCTTCAAATCGAGGAACGCATGGTCAAAATCGGAGCTCTCCTTTCCAATCCCACAGGACCCTTCGACGCTACATCACTTCCTGGGTTGGGGGATGTTTTCGATGAACTCCGTGCTCTTTTTCCCCAACTTGTTTCTTTTCTCAGGATGGCAACTTCGTGTCATTGAGCTACATAGACTCAATAGAACCAGTCACTGTGTAAACACCTTCAAAACTGTCAATGTTCTGGTATCTGACGACCCAGGTCCGGATCGTGGAGTGTGATTCCAGCTTCAGGCTCAAACTCGGAGAGGGCACCATACTGCTCGAAGCATCCGGGCCTGAAACTGACAACGCAGAATCTGAGAGAGCAGCATCTCACCTCAAGTTTTCCATCGGATCCAGTGCCCTGGCAAGAATGGGCATGTTGGTGTGAGCGCCTTCGCCTAAGTCCTGACCAAGCACCTTTGTCGATTCGATTAGATTGCTTGCGCTTCCGACCACCTCAAGCATGCATGCACATGCACAGGACTCTCCCCAGGACACGCATCGAAGCTCTATAGGCCCACAGGGATGGCATTCAAACTTGATATTACATAGATACTATATTTACCGATGGCCCAAGAGATGGCATTCAAATCATAGATACTACTCTTACCAATGGTACAGCGTAAGGCCTTGGTTCTGGTTTCCCAAATCTGAATCTTGAATCTTCTTCGGTTCGAGAGATCGGAGGGAACACCTATCAGTTTTGCTTCTGGCAGCTTGGGAAAAACGCCTTATGGACTCCAACTGCCTGCAAGTTGAATTTGAGATTTTAGGGTGCTTCCTTCTTGCCACGATGGCTTCACTGCGCTTGCAAGATTTTCTCCGATCAAACCTGAATCACCTAGCAGTCAAGGTGGCATCACATCAGTTTCTGGGCTCTTATCGGCAAACCTTCCATAGGTCAGTGCCATTGGAGTTTCAGGACACTGCAACAGTGCATTATCAAGGGCCCAGGATCATTGGAGACATGATTCGCCGCCAGACTTCATTTCACCTTCTGGGACTGACTCAGCCCCTTTTCCTTCACCATGCTCCTATCATCATGAACTTGCTTTGGTCAGGTATTATACACAGCGCAATTGATTGACACCACCTCTGCTCTCGGTGGAAGAAGGGTTCAACCTTTCAGCTCACAGTATGACGTATGAAAACAACATTCCTGGCAGCCTCAGAAAAATGATAGTCGAACTGAACAAAGACATTGCAAGAACTCAGTCTCCAGGAATGATGTGTGGCTTAGTCTCTTGCTCCGAAGAGATACTCTTACGGAAATCAGCCATGGCTGGCCCAGGAGGATGAGACTGGATGATGTTGGAAGCGCCGTTCACCAATCCAAGTGACACAATTTGAGATTCCGGCAGGGGACAGAGCGGGACTTTTACATTGGTCACGCATGATTTTCATCTGCGGTGTCCGTTTTTGCTTTGGTGCCCGTTTTTGCTCAAACAGGGTTTTCCGTTGACTTTCGCCTGTTCGGGGTGTTCGCTGGCTTGATTCACCCATGTGGCATTTTGGTGTAAAGGTTTTTGCTTTAGAATCACAGGTTTGGAGCATTTAAAGTTTATTTCCAAAACAGCACAACGAAGAACTGTGATGGCAATTTTGAAGTTAAACTTGGGGGGTTTCCGGTTGCAACGAAGCATCGCTGGCTTCTCTTCCTTCTTTGTGTTGTGGGGCGACTTCAAAAGTTGACAGGTGGGTTATTGTCCAGATGGTTACTTCTGGATTGCGCCCAAGTGCCGCGCCGATACGTCCAAGTGCTTTGCATTTTTTACAGGTGGGGATGACGTTTGACTAAAACTTAATAGATGCGATTCCAGATTACAACCTTCATACCTTAAATACCATGTTTGCAAATTGGATATAAGTTAAAATTCAGTTAATCACCATTTACCTCATTTTTGCGACATCCCATTGTTTTCACAAAAAATCGTGCTGTTTCGTGACTGGAGAATATAGATTGGAATGTGTCGGATCGAGATGATGGCTTGCAATAAAGATCGAAGGTTTCTGGGCAAATCCATGATGGCGAGGAACAACAAAAGTTCCCCCTTTTCCAGATGATGCCTTTTACGCCCCATCAGGAGGGCGAGGTTATAGTCTGATCGAAACGATGCAGAAGGCTGCAAAGTGGAACATGCCTATGGCAATTGCAGTTGCTGCGACCTACTCCTTGTATACGCAGTTGCCTACGGTGCACAAGAGCATGTTCTATTGGTGGGTTTCTTGGTGACAGTTGATCTGGAAGGTTTGGGCTAGATCCTATTGGTGCTGTTGCCGTTGGTTGATTGATTTCCATGTTCTGGCGAAATACCCATAACCTATTGACGTTTAATGCAATTGGTCCTTTGACCTCATAATGCAGTGATTTATATAGAAATGGAACAGATTGAGAAAATTCAGTTGAGAAAATCAAGTTGCAATTCGCTGGAAGTTTGTGGTGCAGAAACTGCTCCTGGAATGGCTGCAGCTGAGCCAACGTAGCGAACTATCTTTCATGGAGATTTGAATCATTGAAAATGGGCGGAAAACAATCCAAACACATCGAACATCAATTTCGCACCTGTATCACAAAGAGGCGTATGGTTCTGCAGTTTAGTTCTTGACTTGTGATGAGATTCTTGCAGTCAAGTCCATGAATAGTAAAACCCACTCAAGCCCAATACCGAAAAATTCGGCCTGTTTGGGGTGTCTTCCCTCAGCACTGTGTCCCTTCTTTGAGGACAGGTTCGATCATTCACATACATAGCTGAAAAATGCTGAAAAAGTGTTTTGTTCTCTTTGTCTCGGTTTTGGTCGTTCTTATATATCACCATCCAACTAGAAAGGGTCTCAAAAAGCCGACTGCTCTTCAGGTCACTCAGAAATGTGTGTGTTTGCCAGGTGCCGGATCCAACCTTCTTGCACTTGGACGCATTGTCGACGGTTTATCCAGCATATGATAGAATAGCGTCGGAAAACGGGGACTACACCAATGAACAAGCGACATTTCCCATTCACAAAATTGTCAGCAAGGATAGGGTTGAGAAACGGGTGAGATGAGGGCTATCAATGTGTGTATCAACTCAAAAGATGCAAAACAAGCAATCCAGTAACTTCGTTTTTGCGTGTTTCAGAATTTTGCATCATTCAATTGTCAATCAGTCTTGCACCAACCAAGACACTGAACATGAACATTGAGAAATGGAGAGGAGACTCAACTTCCACACCAACGAAGAATTGTGAACTGTTGACTTCCTAGCGTTCAACGGACATTGCCATTTTTTCAATAGTGTTTCATCTTCTACACAACGTCGTTTAGTTGTGAACCCGACCGAACGATGCGAAGGACAACGTGATAGGATTGAAACATTCCTATAGGAGGCATCACAATTTGAATCAAGTTGAGCCCCAAGATGGCCTCCCTTTCTTTCTTTCTTTCTTTCTTTATGGTGCATATGGCGGGCGTAGAATGCAGTACTTTGAGCATAGTTATGTTCCTGATTGATCATGCGTGAATTTTTTTCCCTGGCTACATGCGTGTTCTTAGCCTCTTGACGATGATTTGCAGGGGAAACACCGCTCAAGAACGATGGCAGGACTTTTCTGCTCTTGCCCCGCGAGTGAATAGCTTTGTCGAGCGCCTGACCATCACCCTGGAAAACCTCAATGCAATTCTTTTGGAACAGAAACAAACAGGTGCCTGGCGGAAGGATTGTAATTTTTTTGGTCAGGATGGCAAGGAGATGGGGATGAATCAAACACTTGTTAGTTAGTGTTCATGTATTGGAATCTTCTTCCCCGAAACCTGGGAAGATGAGCCCATTTTGACTAATGCTTTTCAAACGGGTTGGGTTGAGTTGAGTTAAAGCCCGACCGCCGGAGGATGTGATTTTCTCGGCTATTTTGGGATTTGATATGCCTGCACATTGACAGTTCTCCAATGATTAGAATCTTAACCCGACTTGAAGATGAAACATGAAACTGAAACCAACCCACCGTGTAATTGTGTCTGTGAGTCCTCACATTCATTTCCATCTTCAAATGGGTCAGTTTCAAGTGATATAGATGATAGATGGCAAGTCTTAGTGAATTGCAGAGCTCCGTGAACCAATAGCTGTCAATCCGATAGCAGGTTGGTCAAACATGCCCGCACAAAGGCTTATCTTGCTCAAAAAGGCATGACACTCAACGCAGGTTATGAGCCCAAATCGCTCTGTGTGATTCGAAGTGGTCGCAATGGAAAGGGCAAGGTCTTTGTCGGTGCAACCAAGAAGAAATCCTGTCTGGTCTGAGAGGATCCAAGGTGAATGGGAGCTGCAGCTTCGACGACCTGATGCTCTTCCACCAGTGCCGGATGACTTGAATCTAGAGGTGGAGCTTGAAGATGATGAGAATAGAATGCCTCTTGCTACGGATAGGTCGCAGACTGGAAGACAACAGTCGCCGGGAAGACCACGTGGAAGAGGAGCAGAAAGATTTAGCATTCCATCAAGCTGGCAAGGATTGCCTTCAAGGATGGGAGGAACTGGTGGGCTGAGGGCACAAGGCAGTCTACCTCCAGAAGATGAGGATGAGAGAAAAGGAAATGGGTAGATGCATGGCCGTCTCAGACTACATCTGCCAAACAGACCGAAGGACCTATGGAGAGCGCTGGTAGCCGCCCAGCATTGGAAGTGGATGGGTTGCAACGAGCGATTGAGCAGGATTTGGTAGAACAACTACATCTTGAGAATCAGGCGTTGAAGAGACAACTTCAAGAGATGCAGAATCAACGAGAAATGCAACAAGGACAAGGTTGACTCCGTCGGAGAAACTACCGAAGACTCAAAAGGAGAATAAGGAAAAGCATGAAAACTCAGTGTTGAGGCTTACTCCAGGAGGAACTTTCTTTTTTCCTGGACCACCTCCTGAGAACATTGAAAATCAAGGGGTAGACCTGCGTCAAGCTTGTCGAGCCTTCCTCACTCGCCTTTTGCGCGTGGGGAACTATGAGACCGTGGAGAAGCATCTGCCTGGATTGGCAGTCATGGGAACGTCATCACTACATGACTTTGAGTGTCGAGGCGGGTTGGACACCCGACATGAACAAGTTGAAGGTCTTAAAGATTGGGTTCACAGGAGACAGGTTTATCTTCTCGAGGTTTGGAGGGAGCAAGACCTGCTGAAGCACCGGAGGTGTTGACCGCAGCACAGGCGAAGGCTGCTTGGTAAAGTGAAGAACTTACAGCAGTTGTTGGAAGATCCTGGAGCCAAGAGACTACAGGCAGACGTATACTGGAAACGTCCCTTTGAGGATGATGGAGTTCACCACGCCGCGCATCTTCGAGGTGATCGGGCTTTAGCGTCTCATCAGCCCGAGCTTGGTGGAGTCGGTGAACAAGTGCCCCTGAGCATGCAGGGCCAAGCCCCTGAGCAGGGCCAAGCCCCAAACACGGTGAACTTTGCGAAGGTGATCGGGCTCTGCTGTGGACTGGACGGGAGATATCACCAGCAACACCCCGGTCGAGTTGGCAGTGATCCCCAGGAGTTCGCCCATGATGGGCGAGAAAGACGAAGATCCAGGTCTCCAAATGAAGGACTGAGATCAACAAATCCAACGTTGCCGAAATTACCCCAAGACTTCGTCAGTCGATGCTGAGGACTGGCTTTTATCGAAATTCAGCCAGTCATATAGGAGATGTCCAACAAGGCAACACATTGGTGGACAAAGACAATTCAATGCAGTCTACTATGAGAATGTGTGAGAAATGGTTGAGCGCTACTCCGTTGGAGAGGGTTTGACTTCCACCGCCTGACCCTGTTAGTTCTGAGTTGGTTAGTAGTGACTCTTTGGCAGTCCAAAGTCTGGAACAACGCATCACGGCGATGTTGTTGCCTGCGCTGCCAGACGAACTTCGTCAGGACTTGGTGGCCAACCGAGAACTCTGGCCGTCAGCGGTGATTCACAAGATTCTGAGGACTTATCAACCTGGTGTTGGTCAAGCCTTTTGTCGGAGTTGACCCAGGCAAAAGATCCGGTGAGTGCTACAAATGGACTTCGACTTTGGAAACGGCAGAGAGCTCGAGCCCTTGAGCTAGGTGCATTTCTACCAGATTTGATGCTGCAAGTGAAAGCTTTAGATCAAGTAGTCTCGAAGATCCTTCAACAGCATCCTCAAGCTCTTTTCCGTGTTTCAGCATTTCGCATGGAAACACGCGTTGATGAGAGGAAGTCTACGGAGTCTCTACTTCAATTTCATGAACTTCTACAAGCTGAAATGGACGCTCTGGTTCATAGCGTTCCGGATCCAGCTGGTGGAGAAAAGCCGGCAACAAAGGCTCTTCAAAAGGCTGTTTCCCAAGACAAGGCTGGCAAGTCTGGGGTAATGTCAAATGATGCGGCATCGATGGACAAGGCCAAGCAATGTCGTTTTTGGGGCACTACTGATGGTTGTCGGAATGGGAAGCAATGCAAGTATCTTCACCCAGATCTTCCTGACAAAAAAGACCGGTGTTGGATATGTTCGGCAACAACACATCAGAAGAAAGAATGAATGCCCGGTAGCAACTTGTTCTGCGTCCAGCAATTGGGGGAGTGGTGGTGGCGAACCTGGAGGAAAAGCTGGCTCCAAAGGCAAAAACCGATGGAGGAAAACCGGCAGTGAAGTCAACGAAACCTGGATTGGTGGAACAACTGGTGGGAACAGAGATCTTCAGGAAGAAGCAGTAGTGGGTGAAGGCAGTAAGACATCGATAGCAACTGGTGCAGAGACCTTATCTACTACGACAACGAAAGCTGATGAAACTCTGCCATCAATGGGCGAAACTGCATTGGTGAATGAGGCTACCAGTCTGCTTCGTTCGTTGAAGGCTGAGGCATCAGAAAGTCTGTGGACTGAGGAGGCTTGAACCGAATGATCAAGTTTCAGTGCTGTTGGGTGGGGGAGCCACCCACTCCCTTAGAATTTGTCACAGTGAAAAAGAGTGGCAGTCTCCTTCTGAGATTGAAGTATCATTGGCTGAAGGTTCAAAGGGGATGCGGCAGTGTCGAGTATCGCGCCAAGGACGAGCTGACTTACCGGTTCAATTGGTGCAAGGCTGTCCTACCGTTGAGTATGAGGTAGGCTCTTTCGTGAGGTAGAAGAATCTCAGAGAGTCCAGTGCTGGATCAAGGCGGTCCGAAGGAGGCTGGTAGGGACAAGAAGCTGGAGGATCTACGTCAACTATTTCCTGATATTCCAGTTCGGCTACTGACGCGTCTACCCGGAAAAAGGGACTGGGATCCAGCAGCCTTGCCTTTCAACAGGAGAAGACGTCGACAAATACTTTAGGGCAAAAACACTTGTCTTCAGTGGCTGAGGGTTCGGAGTGATTGGAAGCGAAGAGACTTTACAAAAGGTCAAAAATGAAGTTGCTGGTTTGGGCGAGGAGATTGAACAGGAACTAGAAGAAGTTCTTCAAATCAGAACGGTGTCAATTCAAGACGACAGGACATGACAGCGTGGTATCAGCCCTTCAAAGAGGAGTACGAGACGTAATGCAACACTGTCATACAGCCCATGTCAGTGCAGGAGACAATGATAACAATCTCGCATTCAGAGCATGTGGAGAGGATCCCAAGCAAGATAGTTCCAACGATCAACCCCCCCCACAAGAAACGGGGAGGATTGTGGCATGTGGATACTTTTCAATCACGGACCCGGCCAGATCTCAGCTGCATTGTTGGAGCAATGTCAAGATGATTGCACAAGCGGCCGGCTTGTGTAATCAAGTCTGGTCACCATGCCTTGAAGTATCTGGCAGGGACTGTGAACTATGCCATCAAGTACGACAGATGCAATGGTCAGGAATGGGACTTGGAGGAAGGATGTTACACTCCAGCTTCCACGCACCAGGCGGATGTATTTGTGGATTCGAGCTTCTCTCTCAACCAAGAGCCGTTTCGCTGCGTGACTTACTATCTCATGGAGGAGCACCGATTTCATGGACATCAGGGCGACAGCCATTCATTGCATCCAGTACAGCAGATCGAAGCTGAGATCATCGGCTACGCAGAAGATCAACAACAGGCAGAGAGCTTAGATCATCTTACTTCAAATCTTTGGATTATAAAAAATCCCCTGCTAAGACAGGTGACCTCTTAGTTAATGCGAAGCTAATATTCAAGTTGGTCAAGAGTTAAAACAAAAGTCAAGTCAAAAGTCAAAAGTCAAAACCAAAGTCAAGCCCAAGGTCGGCCCCAAACTAGATTTTTTGCTGAGTTCCAGAAATTCAGCTTGAGGCCGACTTTAGTAGCAACTGAGTTGCTAAGTCACCCCATGATTTTCGCTGAGTTCCAGAAAATCGAGCTGGAGGCCGACTTTAGTAACACTGAGTTGCTACCAAAGCCAACCCCAAGCTTGATTTTTTTCGCTGAGTTCCAGAAAATCTAGCTTGAAGTCGACTTTAGTAGCAACTGAGTTGCTACCAAAGTCAACCCCAAGCTCGATTTCTTCCGCTGAGTCCCAGAAAATCTAGCTTGAGGTCGACTTTAGTAGCAACTGAGTTGCTACCAAAGTCGACCCCATGCGCGATATTTTTGGCTGGTTTTTAAGGTTGTCTTTGGCTGTGGTTTTCGCCTTTGGTTTTGACTTTTGACGTAGCTTTCTTTTTTTTGGGGGGGGGTATGTTAAAATCATTTGTCTTAGCAGGTGTTTTTTGAATATAATCTGTGGATGGAACGCGTCGTTCAACATCTACGGAGATTGCAAGTCGGCGTTGTCATTATAGCCTCCAGTGAGGGAGGTACTTGGCGTACTAGACATTTGCGCTTGCGGGCGGCAAAGTTACGCGACGTACTGGAGGCTGAGCCGTGAGTTGAGAGATGGATGTGACACACCAAAATGGAATCTTCGTCATATGCCTGGACAGTACCTTGGTGCAGACGGCTTCACAAAGCCGTTTTCAAGGCCAAGGATTCCAAAGTTGGTGGATGCCACTATCACTATCAATGTTGAGGAAACACCCAAGGTCTTGAAAGCTCATTCAGGTTACACCATCCAACGAGAAGTTGAAGGATGAAAAGTGGTGGTCCAAGCTTCGGGTCTTGGGAACTTTGCTGGGTCAGTTGAGCGAGCAATAATGGGCAAAATCAAGGGGAGCATTGATTCTGGCAGTGGTAGCTCTGAGGAGAAGGCAGAGGAAAAGAGCCTTTGCCAAGAGTTTGTGCCTTGAGAGGACCAGGGCATGATGCATCTCGGGAGACATGCGCTACGTCCACCTCATGATGTTGCTCGTGACCAAGCTCGTCATCTGTAGGCACACCTGCAGGGATTCTCTATAGACAGTTCGATCTACCACAACCACACTCAGATCGAGGGCGTAATTTTTGGTGCGAAGACCAGTCTGTCAGCACCCTCCAACTGGATCTGATCGATGGGTGCAAACGTCTGCTGGATTGGTGATTCGAACCCACAGCAAGAATTAAAAGGCGTCGGGAGTTTCGTCCTCAACACAGGTCTTGCCCAGTTGAGTTGTGAGAGATTCACAGTAGTTTTTCCTGACCACACGACTGGTATCTATGTGGATCCACGTCCACGTTTCGTCGAGCAAGATGATTAGAATGCTGGACGAACTTGGACCAAAGACTATCAGTGGCGAGGGTTCACAGTGTTTGTGCTGAAGGCAGCGCTTGAAAACAGTGATCGAGATCAACAACCTTTCCACCCTATGCCTGGAGAGCAGTTCACGAATGTGATCCCAGCTCCGAAGAGAGCGGCTACACTTCGGCAACACTCCAAGGTGGAAATTAAGATCCGGCATCAAATCAAGATGCTGAGAGAGAAGCTTCAAGCGGCTATCCAAGAGAGTCACAAGCTGCACCTGCAAGCAGCTTTCGATGTGAAGGTGCCACAATGTGACAATCAACTTGAATATTGTGAACAACGCAGGTGGCACATCAACAGTGCAGCACGGAAATCAAACACCCGTGGTTGGAAGCGCTACGGATTCTGACTTCGAGTTTGTGACTCCCTGATCTCCTTTGTGTGAGCCCAGAGCAGGGTCCTTGGACATTGAGCTCTATCTTTGGCTCAGTGACGCGAGTTTTGGGATTAGCCTTGAGTCTGCGAGACCCTATTTGTTTTGATGGTGTGGCAGAATGTCACAGGGGGAGTGTGAGTGATCACATTCATTTCGATTTTCAAATAGGTCAGTTTCAAGTGATATAGATGCTAGATGGCAACTCTTAGTCAATTGCAGAACTCCGTGAACCAGGGTTGTCAAACATGCCCGCGCGAAGGCTTATCTTGCTCAAAAAGGCGTGCCACGCAACGCAGTGTCAATAGAATTAGCAAGCCAAAAAAACCTGGAAATTCGTGATGGATTTTTCTCAAGATTTTTGTCAAAAGGCAAGGCACATTGGGCATCTACCAAGCCAAAGTTGTGTCAAAAATGGCTTGTGCCTTAGATCTACACCCCACCCAGGATGCCAGGACCACAAAAAGGTTTGGGGGTAGATCCAACTTGTGTTTTTTTGGGGTAGCGACACCGTGTTTCTAATACGTTTTTCGGCGAAAAGCCTTGAAAGAACATCTTGAATCATAAAGTGTCACCGCAATTTCTTCGGACGTTAGCGACATCTTTGTGAATCGCCAGAGGGTAATATTCGGAAGATGTTGTGCTTAAATCAGCTGGCTGGTATTACATCCCCATAGCGTTTCGGGCAAGCGTTTTGTATCTTTTCCGCTGAAGAAACGCAAAAACTTGCTTGCGATGTTTCTCTTAAGCGATGCGGCAGGTGTGGATTGGCCAACCATGGCCTGCTATTGGCTCCAAAACAATACAGACTTGTGGCCGCTTTGAGTTGTGCAAATTTAGAAGATTTTGTCGGTGCCCATGGAGCAGAGTTATACTGTTCAAGGAATTGCGTTTCTTTCGCCACCTTTGTTTTTTTTTGGCAACTTTGACCTTTTTTGCCCAAGTGTGGAAACTTTATATTTGTATATATATACATATAATAAAAAAATATATATTTTTTAAATATATATATATATATGGATGGCGTTCAGAATTCCCGGTCCCAAGGGTTGTATGGACTAAGAAAAGTTGGAATTGGAAAGTTGATTTTACATTTTGGTTATGTGGCGGGCCGCAACTAAGTGATGCACTTCACAATCTAGGCGCTATCGCTAG
>DF243769.1:0-34190 GCA_000507305.1 Breviolum minutum Mf 1.05b.01 | reverse complement strand
TAAAATCTAAAAAATAAATATTTAATAAAATAAATATCTAGTTATTTATATATATAGGATGGTAGAGATAGATAGTGAAAATGAAACAACTAAACTATCAAGTAAGATTAATTTATTAAATAAAAATGTCAAGACTTTGATTTTTTCTATTGATAAGTTGATGGAAAAGCTAGACAATACAAAACCTGTAGAGAAAACACCAGAAGAAGAGAAAGAAAAAATTAACAAAATTTTTGAGAAAAAACAGATAGGTCGCCCAGTTGGTGATTTTGATACTAAAAGGGTTCAATACCTTAAGATGCTAAACGAGAATAAAATCAAGCAACCTAAAACTACTACACTAGAATACTATGGTATTGACAAACAGGGTGATAAGTATGTTCTTTATACTTAGTGTTTTNAGGGTTCAATACCTTAAGATGCCTAAACGAGAATAAAATCAAGCAACCTAAAACTACTACATTAGAATACTATGGTATTGACAAACAGGGTGATAAATATGTTCTCTATACTTAGTGTTTTCATATAATTGTTTAACAAATAATTATATGAAATTATGATACTAATAACAACTCATGTCTTAAATATGGTCTTTCTAAACCTTGAAGTTTAAATGTTCTGTTACCCATCATATCCCTTTTTATCTCTAAAACTTTATAACTCCTTTGGCTCCATTTCGGATTTGTCTCTTTCCTGTCCGTAAAGTTGCCCCGTTTCTTATCGTATATTTTGACCATATCATCTTCGTTTATTGGTGGATACTTCCGCCTGTTCTTTTCTTTCAATGTTAGATTTACCCCCACTTTTAGGTGGTTAGTGTCTTTGTGTGCTTCTTTAGGAGTTAGCTGTGTGGATGAGTGTTTCGTGTTGTTATACTTATTTAACGATGATGCTAGCATAATAGTCCAATCTTTTTTATTAAATCGGACGCGGTCGTGTATCATATTCTTTATTGTTCTAATAAATCGTTCGGCTACATTAGCGTGTGTTAAAGTGGTAGTGTGTTGAATACCTTCTCCATCAAGAAACTCTTTAACAACAGACATAAAAGCCCCATCGTTATCGCTATATATTGACATTGGTGTCCCCATCTTTTTAAAACTCTCTTTTAATGCTGATAATACATTTATACTGTTTCTTTCCTTCATC
This sequence comes from Breviolum minutum Mf 1.05b.01, assembly GCA_000507305.1. NCBI lineage: Eukaryota > Dinophyceae > Suessiales > Symbiodiniaceae > Breviolum > Breviolum minutum. The sequence goes on along the minus strand of DF243769.1, from coordinate 33,041 downwards.
GGGACAACGTTGGCTAACTTACTGAAAGTATCAATGACAACTAACCCGTATCTTGGTTGATTATTTGAAACTGGTATTTTTGCCTCTGGTTCTTTCGTTAGTGATATCATATCCATTATATCGATTTGGAATTCCCATCTGGCAAAGGGCGCGGTGAAAGAATTCGTTCCTTTATAGTTCTTAACCTGTTTGTTGGGTTGTTGTCTCATAAACTTTTCTACATCCTCTTTCGTTATTGTCGGGTCTTCTTGCCTTGCTTTCTTAAGCGTTGCCTGAATGCTTCCGAAGCCCTCATCGACGTCATAATACTGGTTGCTAATGATTTGTTCTTTACTTAATCTTCTAGCCATTATATAATTTAATTGAGAAAATTATTTAAAAGAATAATGACTTAAGATAAATAGGGATATGAATAGATATGAAAATGGAAAAATCTATAAGATAGTTGATGTTGGCTATAACAAATGCTACATTGGCTCTACTTGTGAAAGTTTAAGTCAGAGAATGGCAAGACATCGGGCTTGTTACAACCTCTACTTGAAGGATAAAGCAAAACAACCAGCAATGACATCTTTTATTCTATTTGCTGAGTATGGAGTTGAAAACTGTAAGATAGAATTAATTGAAAAATATGAGTGTCATAATAAAGAAGAACTTTTAAAAAGAGAAGGCAGTCATATCAAAGAAAATGAATGTGTAAATAGGTGTCTCGCAGGAAGAACAAGAATAGAGTATTCTAAAATGTATCGAGAAGAAAATCCTGAAAAAGTAAAAGAAGCACAGAGAGCGTGTTATCTAAAAGACGCTGATAGAGTAAAAATGAAATCAAAGCAATGGAATGAACAAAATAAAGATAGAAAGAGACAAACAGGAATTGAGTATAGAGAAAAGAACAAAGAAATTCTAAGAGAGAAAGCCAGACTTAAATATGAAGACAACAAAGAATATATAAAAGAGAAAAGCAAAATAAACGGAAGTAAGATAGTTGTTTGTGAATGTGGTGTCTCAATGAGAAAAGACAGCATAAGCAAACACAAGAAAACAAAACAGCATCAACAATATCTACAGTCAATAAGCTAAAACAAACACAAACACTAAAACACAAAAGACTGTATAGTATTTGGGTTACATCTATACAAAATATAATGGATAAGACACCACATAAAGTTTGGGATTATGCAAATACATAATGAATGAGCTGGACACATAAATTATTAAGAAAATGAAACAGGGGGCGATGAAAAGTTTTTTTGGGTGATGTTTTGTTAGAACGAATGAGGGGCGCTTAACCCTAGAACATCTGTATACCCCAGCCCCAGCCTTTCTACAATTTTTTCCCCCACCCCAAAACCATGAATTTTTTGGTGCATTTCTTTCATTTCTTCGGATTCATCAAGGTTGGTGTTTCCAAAAATAGGGGTACCCCAAAATGGATGGTGAAAATAAGAGAAAACCCTATTAGAATTGATGATTTGGGGGGAAAACCCACTATTTTAGGAAACCGCCAGGTGATCAAGCAGCTGATTGATGCCACCGAGTTGCGTGTTGCCACCTTCCCGCACATTGGCACCAGGGAGCATGCCCTTTCCCTGGGGCAACCGTTTTCTGTTGCCATTTTGGATCCGCAAAAAGGATGGTTTTGCGAACCAAAAAAACAAACGGCTCTTCGGGTTGCATGTAACATCTGTGGTTTCAGTTGAGCTACGAAAAAAACCCTTACTACTTTCCATGAAATACTGGTTGGTTAATAAGGATCCTTATTATAATGGTTTATTATAATCCCTATATAGCTGGGTAATATAATCCCCTATATACCCCAAACAACCAGGGTTTTTTTCATTGCTCAGTTGGTGGTTGAACCAACCTATCTGAAAAGAATATGATCGTCAAATTTCAAATTGGATCATTTCCTTGAGGTTAGGGGTGAAAATAAAAGATATTTGAGTTGTCAGCACCTAAGGTATCGTCTTAGGTTTCTGGAGCTGCCAAACGTTTGTTTTGACCCCCAAAACAAACATGTCTGTTCGCAAAAGATTGGTTTTCCACAAACTTACAAACCTGTGCTGGCATCCCTACTGTCCACCTGTATCATCTTCTTGTCCATCCTTTTTTCATCTTATCATGGATAGGTCTACCGGTCTCCAACTGTTACGTTTCAACGGGAGGATGCAACCCATCTCCAGACCAACAGTCGCACTCATCCCACCTGAGGAGAAGTGATCGGCCTTAGATCCACCAGGGGAAAGATGGAAAACTTGAAAGGGTTGTCAGACACAGAGATACAATAATTTTTAACCCCTCACAAAAATTAACATAGTCCCTCAAAAAGTTACCTTCCCAAAAGGAAAGATGTCTTCCAACCATCCATTTTCAGGGGCTATGTCGTTTTTTTGAGGGAGTGTACTCCCAATTTTTTTGCCCAACCAGCATGTTTTAAAAAACGTGGAATGTTATCTTCAGATCTACCTGTTTGGGGACCAAACATTGTGCTCTATTACTCAAAAAAAACTCCCTCAAAGTTCAATCTAAAGCAAGACAGCCAACACATTTGGCGAATAGTATCTTGAAATACAGGGGGTTCTCTTCAAAATTTGCGAACGCATCTGTCATGGCAATCTAAGAGGACCCCCGCCAATGCCACAACCCCCAAGAAATAAGGCCTTAATAAGGGCTTATTTACCATCGGTTTCCATTAATAAGGCTTTATTAGCGCCTTATTTCTTGGGGGGGAATGGCATTGGAGGGGGTGAGTGATCCTAAAATCTGGTGAAAAATCGCTCCCGAAAAATTCGCTCCTCATAGGTGGGTCAAAAAATGACTCTGGAGCCTCCATCCAAGGACTCCGGACTCCGGAGACGAAACCCCGAAAAACGGAAGGAAACTCCCATGGTTTCGGATTGGACAAGGGAAGTCACCCAAAAGAGTGGAAATGCATTGTTGTTGTGTTTTTTTCTGATTTTTGAAGTACTATATCTTTACACCGCACCCATGAAGTTTTCACGAATGGTTCACCCTGAAAATCAGCCCCTGGAAAAAGGAGATTCCGAACTTGGAAAACATCCATTTTCAAAAAAAACATTCCTAAAACTTCAGGTATGTCATTTTTCCATCTTTTCTATGATGTCTTTCCTTTGCTGTTTGACATCTAACAACCTCTAAAGATAACGGTTGACACCAGCTGTTTGTTTTTCGTTTCCCGAGGTCCACACAACCACGGCATTTGCACCTTCTCCGTGCATCGGTTGCGATGTGGAACCCTTCAGTTTTTTCAGTGTTTTCAGGACTGCAGGTCATTGTAGAAATGAGAATTGTATGGGATTTTTTAGGTGATGATTTCAAACAATCTGAAGAATTTATTAGTAAAATGTTCAACATGTTCACAAGTACGGGCAAATATGTTGATAGAAAAAAAACTTAAAAAATCCAACCTCTTTTTTTTCCTTGGAACCGGAGATGTGTTTTTGGGGGAGCCGGTCATTTTCTTTGCAACACCTAAGGTACTGTTGATGGAAGGAATCCGGCCAACCAGTTGATATGGAGAATATCCCATTTTCATAGGGTTCCATAGATAGCAGGTGGTGCAGGATTTCTTCCATCAACAGTATCATGTTTGCTTCTAAGGATTCTAAGACAAGTTCGTCTGCAGCATCTCAAAGTAAAGCACCTTAACCACCCACAGGATGCACCTCGTTCTCTCCATCAGCAGGTCCAGAGGCACGTTCCGCATGCATGCACTGATAACCTTTTCTCAAAAAAATTGGGCAGGACCAGTGAGGATGATAACGAAACAATTGCAGAAGAAAAGGGTCCTAGCAATTCTTTGTGACCTTTTTGGGATGGTTAAGTGACCCTTTCAAGGATTAAATGACCTGGTTGCCATGACCTTTTGGTAGTTATCATGTCTAGCTGTCTATCAATATTCTGACTGCATCCATGAGATTCTGGAAATTTTGGGGGTTACACAAGTCGCATTTTTTTGGAAGTGTTTGTTCAGAAGATCTTTATGACTATGAGTATTGCTTCTACTTGGAGCTGCATTTTTTCTCCGCCTTGCCCAAAAAAAAACTCAGGTCAATTTGACCTTCAGAATCATCAAGGGTGATTTTTTCAAGGACATGGGACCTCCTTATTGTAAGCTTCCCAATACTGTTCCCATTTCTCTAGGGATTCTTATGGGAGTATGGGAATTTCGTATGGGGTAAGCGGGGGTCAGATTTCCCAGAAAATCCCCACCGAATCCCACCGGCACCTGGAGGTAAGACGATCTCAAAGTGACCGGTGCTACGCCACAAAGTATGTTCATCACCGCCTATGGCAAGAACGCAGGGTGAGCCAAGAAAAAAAAAAACGGCCTGCCAAGGAATCCGTCCTTTAAGGTTTAACAGTTTAACATGACCTGTGTTGTTTCTAGTGTCTTGGGTGGTTCCTTTAGACATCTTCCCTGTTAGGGTTGTCAAGTGAGCCACCAAAAAAAAAAAAAGGAGCCTTACTTTCTGCTATACTGTGGTTGGTTTATTAGGGATCCTTATAATGGCTTATTCTTATAATCCCCATATGACTGGGTACCTAGTAGAATCCCCGAAACAACCAAAACAACCAGGGGCCCTTTTTTCATTGCTCAGGTGGGTGTTGGAGGAATGACTTTCAGGAAGCAATGAAGCAATGAATAGGCAATTTTGCGATTAAGGGAAACCAATGGCTCACAAGCCCTTAATAAGGCCAGCTATTTCTGGTGGGGGTTACCTTAACGGGGGGGTAGGTTGACTAGCTATTTTTGAAGGTGCAGCTCGATCTTTCAAGGCTCAGGATGAACACGATACCCCAATTTGATCAATACCCTCAAACAACTTCAAAGCCCTCACAGGGACCCTGGAATGAATGACCAAAAAAGACAAACAATCATCATGTTTGGCCCCTTTTTAGGGTGATGTTACAGCCAATTGGCAACCCCCTTCTGGAAAAAGTCACATACAGTCTATAGCAAACGACATGTTTCATGCGCAGGCGTCCACGCGTTTCGAAGAGAGGCGGACCATGGTTTCCTCCCTGAAAACCAATCCCTGAAAAGCAATCGTCGAAAACCAAAGGTTTCCGGAAAACTCTCCGATGACATGGAATCGTACTTGAAGAACAACCGAACTTTTTGACATCCAAAACCCTCCGAAATTTCACCTCACATTTTTGTTGCTGTTACATGTAAACACGTTGATTCGTGTTTTTTAGCCTTTTCTTTTGAAGGATGAAGAATCCTTTTCGTCAAAAAAAGTGGCATTTTGTATCTCAATCCCAGCTAGTTGATTGTTTGGAGAGATTCGGTAAAAGTCAGTTTGGACTTTCTCGACCCACAAATTGCTTCAAGTTGTTTTCAAACGCGGCAGCGCAAAAACTTGGAAATCTTCCAAGCGTTTCGGGATGAAAAATTAATGTATAACATGAAACATGAAAATGGGAGCGCATTTTTCGATCAGGAGATCCCTTTCTCGAAATCATCATTCTCAAAATACCATGTCAAATTTCTGGGCCTGTAAAATTCAAACTCACCTACATAATCTAGATTTGACCTTCGGTTGCATTGCAGGAAGGTATGCAAATTCAAGGTGTTTTGTTTGCCTGTTAAGCGTTTGGTTTTTTTTTGTGTGAGTCAGTCTCGCTGCTTGGTTTGTGATGTGGCTACTCGATTCCTGTATGAACTCAATGGGACCCAACTTCACCAAAAAACCGGAGGTGTCGGGAGAGGCGTTGCTTGTTGGAAATATTTGATCATCTGCAAGAAGGGCCCCCCCTACTGTTGATGGAAGGAATCCGGCTAACCAGTTGATATGGTAAATATCCCATTATTTACAAGGTTTCATACATCCCAGGTGGTGCAGGATTTCTTCCATCAACAGTAGTTATAAGGTAGTTATAACCCCAGCAAGTCCTATTTAAAAATGGTTGTAAATGGGTGTTAACCAGGGATAAATCTACTTATTGTAGTTAGGGGGCCCTATCTTCTGGTTGGTGGTTTCTTCCCCACCCATCTGAAAAATATGATCGTCTTAAATTGGCTTCGGTTCATCTTCCCCAAAATGTTCGGGGTGAAAAGTCAAAAAATATGTGAGTTGCCACCATCTGGTCATATATGTGCCCTCGAGACATCACTATAAGACTTGCTTCAGAAACGACCATCAGTTTAAAGCCACACCAAAATTGAATCTTTTGGAGGGGTAAGTTATACCGTTTTTCGGAAACCATGAAGCAAAGCAGACCCACCCCTAGTGGAGCCATCCCCTGTTGGCGGATGTTGTTTTTTTCTTTTAACGCTGGTGGGCTCCAGAAGTTGAGGTTTTCTACTGAAAGGTGAGGAAGATTCATGGGTAATCTAAGGGCCCCCCCCAATGCGCCACCCCCTTTTTTTCCCCAAGAAAAATCAGACCGTATATTTTTCGGGATTTTCACAATAACCATCCTCCCGGAACATTCAAGGCCCGAGGTAAAGGCCGGCCATTCACAGGGGGGGTCCCTAAGGGCACCTGAGAGGCCACGCACCGTTAAAGGCATTTGCATGCGGATGTACCTGGTTTGTCGACTCGGAGACAATCATTGGCGGATCAGTAGGACAGACCCATCCCTGATGGAAAAACCAACCAAACAAACAACGCCCCGAAAAAAAAGCATAAGCTGGGTGTGTTTCGGCTAGGTTGATTGGTTTCATGTAAAAACGTGATGCAAATTTATAGAAGCTGCTGTCGAATTTGTGGGAGGTTCCTCGTTTTGCTTAAGGCTGGTGATTGGCATCACTCTTAAAGTCAGCCCAATTCTCCCTAAATTAAAACGGCTACCTGGAACCCCAAACAACCAGTTCCAATCTGGATCTTTGGTGATTTCCAACCATGTCCCCATCATCCAATTGAAAAAAAAATTGTTTTGGTAGCACGTATGTATTGATTAAATCTTGAGGTTCACATCCTCTACCCTCCCTGAAACTAACATAGCCCCTGAAATCAGATCTTTGGAAGATTAATTTTCTTATTGGAAATGCCTATTTTCAGGGGCAAACTGTTAAGCTGTTCGTTTCAGGGAGTGTATTACTCCAATTGCTTCAGTCTCCAGCTGCTGGGCGACGATTTTTTGACCGCAAAGGACTCCGAAGAAAAAAAAAACACCAACGAAGGCAGGAATTTCACCAAGTAACGTAACCCTTGACTCGAACGGCAACTGCCGACTATACTCAGTGGGTTTTCCATAATAGAAATACGATTTTCACTGAAACCTAAGATGTGTTGGCCCCTGAAAAAAAAATTGGAAGAAAAAAAATGATCTTTTCCACCTTTTGGGGTTTCAACAACTCATGGCTTTATGGCGGTACTATTGCATGCTTCGTCCTTGGGGTTTCGGTATCACTGCGTCAAGGTGCACGGATGTTTGCAGAAACAGATATACAAAATCACCTATCATCACCTCCTTAATACCACGACTCCCGTCTCGCACCTCCATCAACCCACCTGGTTTTTTCACCGAGGCACATGTCGTTCCACACAGTATCAGAGTTGAATTGCCTGGCTGACAAATTGACACCAAAAGTCCAGGTCTTTCCGTTTGAGAGCTTTGTCCGGTGTTTTGGTTCGATCTGATTTTTGGGGTGTTTTTGGCGACCTTTGACTTGTGTTCGGGTGGGAAATCAAGTCAAAGTTGCACGGTTGGCCAGCAAAATTTCGAAATATCAACCAACTTGAAGGAAGCTTTCCTTCCTCAAGATTGTTTGTCCACATGATGCTATGTGATGAGGCTTTTATACTATACATTGTTTTCTTCACTGTTTTGGTTGGGGAAGATTTCGATTTTAGAGATAGCTGGAGAAGGGTGACAAGGTGTATCCAAAAAAAGCTTCATGCCATACTTCTGCAAAGTGGGGAGGATGGTCGTTCCAGCCACAACATAGAGAATTGTTGTAGGGGGTACTTGCGAACCCACAGATTAACAAGCCACAGCCATGTGCTGTTCAATCGAGGGATCTCGTTTTGGTAGCAATTTGTAGCTTTTCTGGGTAGCTTAACATTGCAGGCAAAGGTCGCAGTTGTCCCCCGTCTGTGCCGATGTCTAGACCATCACACACATCATCCAGGCAGTGATTTGTTCATCCTCATCATCTAGAATTGGAATAGTATCTTACCATATCTGAACATGTACTGCATGAATTTATGTCCTGTTCTTGATGTAAGATACCCGAAACAATCCCTTGAGTTGATGTTGATGACATCATATGTAAATTTGTATAGACGTTCTTTCCGCAATCCCTCCAGCTAGTATATCTTTTCACCCGTCCGTGACACGCCAAACCTCTTCCCCCACGCCACACCTTGTGTTGCCCCAGCCTTCCACGCCCACTAACGATCCCCTGGGCTTTGTGTGCGTTTCACGATGCATCAGCAGCTTCTGCAGAAGTTAGCTCATTAGATTCTCCATGGCTTTTTAGATACAGTATCTCAATTTGGGTAATGTTTCAATAAAGTCTTTGTGCTAAATGGATGTTTCCGAAAATAGTGGTACCCCCAAATCATCCATCAAAAAAAAGGGTTTTCCATTATTTTCACCATCCATTTTGGGGTAGCCCTATTTTTGGAAACACCCAAATGATCAGGTCCTTTGAAGGCTACCTTCGGCTGCCACCTTCCGAGGGAAAGGAGCTATAAGATGATACTGTTGGTGGTTCAGAAATCCGGCGAGAAAACCAGTTGAGGTTGGTAGTTTGTCCCATTATTTAGAAGGTTTTTTTAACATCCAAACGGTGTTTGGCCTTGGGATTTCTGAAGCATGAATCAACAGTATCTATAGTTCGGTAAGCCTGGATGATTAATCAGCTTGCGAGCTCGCCAAAGAGAAAAGATGAGACCTCCAAGTCCTTCCCCAAAAGTCAGTTTAGAAGGTAGTAATTCTGCTTGGCAACCTCCGCACTAATCAATCAATCAACTCACCATTTGACACTGGAGACTCATCTTCACTTGTCGAATTCGATTGGTTTGCTACTGAAATTTAATCAAATGATTCAAAACCCGGCATTTTTGAGGGGCTACTTAATTTTGATGCAAACCCATTGTGGTGTCTGATGCTTGTAACTCAAAATGATTAAGGCCCCAAAAAAAAGGGTAGCTGGACCTAACATCACATCCCCATCTTCATATACCCTCCCTGGATACTAACATATCCCATCTCAAGGCACTTTTGAAGATGATTTTCCTTTTCTCAAGGTTGGATATATGGATGTTTCCGAAAAATAGTGGGTTTTCCCCCCAAATCATCCCATTTTAATAGGCTTTTCCATTATTTTCACCATCCATTTTGGGGGAAAATCCCGCTATGTTTGGTTCAACACCCATATATGTTAGTTTTCTTCCGAGACCACCCAGGTGCCGACTTTCTGAGGCCACCAACACCACGGAGGCATAGCTTGGTTGAGGAGGTAAGTGCTGCACCATACGTCCCGCCCTTTCGGAGCAGCGAGTTACAGGTGCTCGAAAAAATTCCAGCATTTTTTGGGGGAAGAAATCTCATTGGAACCAAAAAAAAAACGTTGTCACTCAAAAAGTGGCCCAAATTTTTGAAATGTTGCCTCCCCTCCCATGACTGGAAGCTATGAAGCTATGGCGTTGGTATCGTTGGTTCTTCCCCCCACCAAAAAGGAGATCCATGTTCCCCTTCTACTGCCGGAAATGAAACCAGCACCCATTTTGGCCAAAAAAAAATGGGTGGAAATGAGTGTCCCCGGACGGCGGGAAAACAAAAAAAGGGTGAAACCGAGAGTCGTTCGAAAGGACGACGCAAAAACCATGCGCTGAACCAAGGTGAACCGATACCGTTTAGTGTCAATAAACGCCCTGGAAAATTCACATGGAAACATATGGAAGCCAAAGTCATGGAGGTGGATGGAAGATGACCTTCCTTTTTAATTGGGGAATTTTTGTTGGTTCCATCTCAGTTTTCATGGGTGTACCACGGGTGGAAACAGGTGGCGCTTCTTTTCCTTTGAAAAAAAAACATCCCAATATGGATCCATCGGTTGTCGCAAGCTAAGGGTGAACTTCAGCAAAAGTTTTGCTGCTTGGTCACTTTTTGGTGTGCGAAAAAACGACTAAGGTGTGGATTGCGAAGAACCCAGGAATTTCGAATAGCCGAAATGAACAACTGAACAACCATTCATTCCCCCCCCAAAAAATAGATACAGTACCCAGTACCCCCGAAAATTAACCGAAAGATCGCTCAAAAGGAACCATGCTTTAAAGGAAAATGCATCTTCCAACCATCAATTTTCATGGGATGTGTCCGTTAGTCAGTTTTCAGGGTGGTAAATGGTCTTTCCGAAATGCATCTTCTTTTCCTAGCCGAAGGCCGACCACATAAGTTCCCATAGTGCCATGTCTTGAGATATCTGCTTCATACTGGGAATCTCCCACTGAGATATAGTCACTCAGGTCTTCCAACACAAGCAAAATCGTCCTTTTTCGGGGGCGATGGCATTGGTGATGGTTCAATAGTCCATTTTATTACCATTGGCTAATCCATGTATCACCAAGCATTTCAGGTACCTAAAATGGAGGTACTCACCTATATAAGCTGTACGTAAGACATATGTAAGGGAAAACCCACAGCCAAAATAGCCTTTTGTGGTTTTGTACCTCCATTTTAGGTACCTGAAACTTTTGGTAGCATGTCAGCATGTCCCTTCCCATTCTTTAGGCACCATCTGGGAGCCCGTACACCGTGGTATAATCTGGTTTACCATCATTGGACGTGGAGATTTGTGCTCCCATGCGCATGGGGAAGAACCCCCTGGTTGGCAAAGGTCGCGCCTCAACAAAAATCAACAAACCCTGGAAGGCATAGGAATTTTGGAGGGGGGTAGATGATTGATATTTCATTTTGGGGGAGGATGCTAGATACAAAATTCGGAGCCATATGTTGGTTGATTTTTTTCTTCAAGAAGCTTTGCTTTTTTTGGGAATTCTAAAAGATGTTTGTTTGGTCCATTGCTCCACTGAATGTTGGCAACAGCGATCATGTTGATCAGCTGCTTGGTCCGACCGGTGGTGAATTTCTGCAAAAAATTCCGGCAAGCCTTTGAAACCAAGAATTATAGGCAGCGCACCAAAAGAAATGAAACACCAAGGGCGAAAGAATACTCACTTTGCTTTTGTGTACTCTCTCAAAAAAAAAACGGTGCGAAAAAATCTTGGGCATCAAATCATCAAGATCATCAAGTCTTGGAACGTGAAAACTCATGACTAGGTGGTGGTTTTTCACCAACCCCGTTGAAAAATATGATCGTCAAATTGGATCGTTTCCACAGTGAAAATAAAAAATATTTGAGTTGCCACCACCTCGATGACGTTGATGTTTGGAAGGATTTTTTTTCTGATGCTCCATTCATCTCTCAACTTCGCTGCTGGAAAGTTTGGGGAACTCTTTCGGACCTTTCTTCTTCACCGTTTCGATGTGCAGAAAAAAGAGGTGCAATTGCGAGGTCCCTGCAGAACTTACATACTACCAAAATGCTGCGTTGGATTATCTGATATCATATTATATCTGATTCTCTCCTGCCTTGCTTGTCTTATTCATATTATCCAGTTCATGCGCACCAAAAGAACCAAACAAACAAACAAAACTCCCACTCCCTCTACCAAAAAAAAAGCAACCTTTAAGAAAATACATCTTTCAATTTTGTTTGGCTTCAACATGCACCACTCCCATCCTCCACTGGGAGCCCCTACACCATAGAAACGAATGGTGTGCATCACTTCCGATGTAAAGGCTGGATCCATCCTAGGGTACCCACCCGCCCAATACCATCTCTCCCAGGAAATACAGCTTGTATAAATGGATTATTAACCACCATCATCCCCTTAACAAGGCCTGATTCTTCCCTTATTTCCTGGGAGGGGGTGGCATTTGGGATTACGCACCCGCAGATTACCATAATGACCATTGTTGTTCATGAGGGAAAAAACCCTCCCAAGATGGAGGTGACCGACACACCAACCACAAGTCACCAGCTGACACTTTCTACCTCTCCAGTCGCCGCTGAAAAAGGGTCGTAGCTTAGCACCGAAAAAGTGTCGTTTTGGAAGGTCATCATTGTTGTTTGCCCCAGCTTCAGCTATAGGTGGTCTTTTACTTCAAGTATAGGAGTGAGGGTTTCCAGATTTCCATGCTATTAGGGGTCTATGCTGGTAAAAATGTGTGTCAGGGTGGAGTTGATCCTGAATGATTTTTAAAAAAAAACTGCATCACTTTCAAATCAGCCTATTTTCATCATCACTTCACCACCACCCCCATTTCCAAACACAAAAGATGTATATCACGGTGACGTTTTTCTAGGGTTTTTTTTAACCAAAAATACGAGGGCCTGTTGGGCAGTCGTAGGCGGATGATGTTGGCATTGGAGCGGACACCACCTTCCTGGGAGCAGCTTGCTGTTTGGATAACCCAAAGTCAACGGATCTCATTTGAGCCACGAAAAAAACCCTTACTACTTTCCATTATACTGGTTAGTTAAATAGGGATCCTTATCATGGTTTACAATAATCCCCATATAACTGGGTAGAATGTCATCCCCTATAATAACCTAAACAACCGTTTGGGCCCTTTTTTCAGGACGCTCATTTGTAGATCTAAGGGAGCTGTTCTTCCGAGAATGTCAAACTCCTTAGCGGATTGAGGGTGATTTTGTAGGACTTCCAGTTCCTGGACGTGAACATGATATGATTTTTAGGTGATGGATACCTTCTCAAAGAAGGGGAACCCCATATGTTCCAGTACTAAAATCCATATTATGGCTTCGATCTAGTGGCAAATAAAGGTTTTAAGTTGGGATCTCCTTTTTGCCCCTAAAAATGCTTCACAATGCTAATCCTAGTGGTGATGATTGCATCCTGGTTGCCGGGGGTGGGCGAACCCCATCAACAGTGTTTTTCAAGTTTGCGCAGTGTTTTTAAAAAAAAAAATGGTTGACCAGAGTAACTTTGAAGAAATGGAATTGGATGCCAGAATTCTCTTCTGGAGAAAAGACACCAAAACACTCCTATAAATGGCTATCTCAATGATCAGATTATCCAAGTTCGAAATGAACTAACAAGACTGCAATGAAATGAACCTTCATGGTCAGATCTGAATAGACGTTTTTGAGAGCTCTTGTGGCAGTGGACATGTCTTGCTCCATCAGATGTTCAATGGATTTGTGTTTTTGGCCACTGGAATTTCAAAACAAAAAACAAAAACATACAATGGACCATGTTGGGGTTCCAATCAATGCATGTATGACCATCCACTAGCTTTCAGGAAAATTGGGAAAATCAGAAATCAAATTGCTGTACTGTAATGTGTCACCCCTACTGTTGATGGAAGAAATCCTACACCAGTTGATGTAGTAGGTATCCCAGTATTCATATGGTTTTATACATCCCATCACCAAAAGTTTCAGGTACCTAAATGGAGGTACTGAACCACAAAAGGCTATTTTGGGGGTGGGTTTTCCCTTACACATGTCTTACATACAGCTTATATAGGTGAGTACCTGCATTTTAGGTATATACCTGAAATGCTTGGTGATCCCAGGTGGTTGTTTGGGATTTCTTCTATCAACAGCAGTTGCAGTATCAATTGACCTGATCCTTTTGGAATAGACCCTTCAACCCCCCCCAACCCCAACCCTAGGCGCCCCCAACACAAACGCAACAGGAAAACTTGGCCGAATATCCATGACCTTGCTAGAGGATGGGCTCTCACCATCTCACATGGAAAAAGTTCCATAGGTCCATAAGTTTGATTTCTTAGGGTTGTGCCAACGTCGAATGGTTGTTAAAAATGGTTTCTAAAGAAAAAAGATTCCTGCCCAGTTGTTTCCGCGGTGAATTTTCCGCGGTGATGACTCGGAAGTAAAAGAAATCCAAGATGTGGCTCAGTGATTCAATCAAAATGATCTTCCAACTTACCCTCTGGTAAACTAACATAGCAATGGAAAATGGACCCTGTGAAGATGTATTTCCCATTAAACATGGGCATATTCCATTGCCATGTTAGAGTACCGGAGTGTATGCCATTCTCTGAAAGGAACGAATCTTACGTCTCAAATCAAAAAAAAAACTAAAAGTGGGAACCACATCTTTGAAATCAATTTCACTCACCATAACCCTTGAAAAATAAAGCTGAAGGGTTTTTTGGATCCTTATTTTTTCGTGGCATCCTGAGAAAAAGTGACGCGAAAAAAACATGCGATGCTGATGGCACCCCAACAAACCGTTAAGCATACCTATCAATTGGTGTCAGATTGGATCGCCATCAACAGTATGCCTTGTAAAATGCTATCTACTACCACCCTGAAAACTAACGAATATTCCTTGAAAATTGATGGTTGGTCCAGATGATTCATTTATTTCATTTCCTTTTAAGTCCTTTTGTCCCTTTTCAGGGGACATGTCAATTTTGGGGGGGTAGGTGCTCAAAAATAGCCCTAATTTGAAAGGAAATGCCTTTTCCAAATCATCATGGTCCGTATCTCTGTTACAGTAAGTTTCCATGGTGTATCACTCCAGTTTCGATAGATCACCCAATCGTCTTTAAGTACAACTCCCCATTTCGTTGGTTGATAACGAAGAGGCTTTGCAAAAAAGGTTTTGAAGTACCTTTCGAAATAGAGGTACTGTGAAAGGAACAGCTGTGACATAGGGGGTTAGGGATTCTTGTATCCAGAAGTCTTGACAAAAAGCAATAGAAAAACGGGAGAGTAGCTCCATTTGATCGTTACCTGAAATTGGTGACAAACAATTATCCCTGGAACGGAAACAAACTGAAATTGGTGACAAGTTATCCCTAGAGTGACAAATTATCCCTGAAATTGGGTGACGAATAAGAACTATCCCTGCAACTGGTACCTGAAATTGGTGCAACAGTTGCCAAGGCAAGTTTCAACCAACAAACCAGAGGAAATACGTGGCCTCCCGAATTTTGCTGAGGTTCTATGTCCCGCAATCATGGCTTTTTAGCTTGCTTGACAAATCAGATGTGAGCTTCAGAAAACCTGCAAAAATCAATCTAAAATGATGATTGATGTCCATTTCATTGTTCATCATAATTCCTAATCCACACAGGGTTGCATCCCCCCGTATCTCGCTACCGTCACCCCCCGAATTGTCTTCCATCTATATCACCGGTTGCATGGAGGAAACGAAGCAAGATTTCTTGCGCGACTCAATGATACTTAGCAGATGGCTCCGCCTCCACCTACCGAAAATGTAAGACCTTACTCAATTTTTTCTTCAAAACTGTTTGGTGTATATTGCAAAAAAGTCAAATCCACCAGCTTTTGTGTGAACTTCGCTAGGAAACACACATTTTTGTAGGTCAATGAAATATACTATACCGATATACATGCGGATATACACATATTTGCTGTGTAAACATATATGTAGGACTTTTAATCGAACATCTCCTGCTTCGGAAGGATATCAGACCCTCCTGGTTCTAGCTAGTGACTAAGGGGAATCCTGGGTTGGATGACCTACACCCGCGAAGATTGACGGCTGGAACCTGAAGCCATGATGGTTTGGGAAGAGGATTTTCCGGAATTCCATGGGTGCATTTTTAGGTTCCAGCCGTTCATCTTCCGGGTTTTTCTGCTGCTTGACTATGGCAAGACTTCTGGTTTCAACACATCTGACAAAAATCTGGTTGCGTTCTCGAGCAAAAATATGTGCAGCCAAACAATGGTTAAAGATCATGGTAGGCGATCCAGTTACCACCCCCTTACCCCGTGTTCCCGTACATACTTTACACATGCCCAAACCTGTGATAGCGTTCGTGTTCAAAGTGCTACGCAAGGGACTGCTTCCGTACATACTTTACACATGCCCAAACCTGTGATAACGTTCGTGTTAAGAGTGCTACGCAAGGGACTGCTTCGGTACATACTTTACACATGCCCAAACCTGTGATAACGTTCCTGTTGGAAGAATGATTGAATGATTTTGGGTGGCAGTTCAAAAACTGCCATCCCGCTGCCATTAGGTGCTGCTTCACTGCTATTGGCGACTCAACACACGTATTTAAAAAATCCATATTCTTTTTTATTCCTCGGCAATCTTGGATGCTTAGTTCGCATTGGTTTTTACAATGGATTATGGCGTGGACGACAATGTGTGGGGGTGGTAACTAGATCGCGCGCCAAGATCATATATAACTCATGTTCGACAGAATTCATAATGCTTCTTGTTGATAATGATTCATTCTTATCATTGTTGCTTCCACAAGTGTATGATAAGAATATGATCATATGTCCATATGATATCATTTCTAATTGACATATATATACTCACAAGAACAGATTCCAAAAAACCATCAACTACTAAAACAAGCTTTCTCCCAAACCACCAAACTCTGAGTTTTTGGACTGGGTGTATAAAACTCGCCATCCGTAGCGCAGACTCCAGGTTGCGCATACCAATCACAAGCACGGCCACGGGTGTCCACCTGATCTGTATCAAATTTGTGGTTTCTTGTATTTTTTTTTTTTGGGGGGGGGGGGGGAAATTTGTTTGAGCCAGCCGCAAGAAAACCTTAGACCTTCTGAAATCCTGATTGGTGCATGAGGGGATTCTTATTTCATGCCTTATTCAATTCCTTATATAATTGGATAGATTAATCCCTTATATACAGCAAGCAACCAAGGTTTTGGTCACTGCTCGGTTGGAGTGGGAAGCAAGAGTGACAAAGATGGTGACGTTGGGTGCCAAACATATTCCGAGATGTTTTTGTTGTTGAAACGGCTTCTTTCTTCATACTGAGGGTGAAACAGAGGAGATTCAGGAGAAGCCTTTCAAAATCAAAAAACAAGACATGGAAAGTTGCTGAAAAAAATGAATCTTCACGGTCAGAACTACCAAAAAAACAGATGCTTGGGGCAGGTGACTTCCCTTTTTTCCACGAGAAATCTTCAGGTTTTCCTAGCTTCGAACTGCACTTAGGTGGATTCCGAAATGGGCTCCAACCAGCGCGTTTTTGGACTCCATCTGGGGCCCATGTCCCCAAAAAACGACTTCCGGGAAGTTAGTTACGACTCACGGTTATGTGTATACTTATTTTTGTGCAGGGTACTTGTGTTTTTAGATTCTAAGATATATAGCTGGTGTGAAAAAAATCTTGATTCAAAGGGATTTGTAAACCACGAACCTGGAAAAATCTTGGCACAATAGAATCGTTACCAGGTGTTACTATCTACAATTTTCGTTCCCCTGGGCCTACCGTGCATACCACACAAGACCTTCACGACCGTTAAAAGGTGAAGAAAAAACCCTAAGAAAACCCATGTGGAAACGCTTAGAAATCGAGATTTGAAGATTCGGTGGTAGTTTTTCTGAACATCTCTCTCCATACCATCTGGGATGTAACCATCCCAAGTTATTCACGAGTCACAGGAAATCTCTTTCACGAACTCATGGAAACAAATTGATAAACATTTTCAGGCTGTACTGCTTGAAAATAGATGGTTCACCAGCTTCCCTTACGAAAATGAACTTGTCCGATTTCAGGCCATATTTTTTTGTGATCTGGTTGGTGGTTTCAACCCATCTGAAAAATATTAGTCAAATTGGATCATCTCCCCAAGTATGGATGAAAATAAAAAATATTTGAAACCACCAACAAGTTATGTATCGGACTTCCCTCACATAACGAATCAATGGAGCTAATGGAACACACGAAAAAAATCGTCAATGGACCAACCAACTATAAGCTGATGTTTTGTTTCGTCTCCCAAAGGATTCCAGGAGATACCTCCAATAATCTCTGTAATATGTATATATATGATATATATAGTATATCATATAAATAATATATTATAATATATATATATACGTACAGCATATAGATATCTAGTTTTTGTATCCCAACCACAAACTCTGTGTATATATAGACGTATATTTATATATGCCCCGAAAATGAAGAACCGGAACCCTACCCCCCGTGCAAAATGGTGACCCTTGCTTCAAAGGAATATCATGACATGCAAAGTAATAAAGATTGTTGTTACGTGTTCATTTTTGTTGGGCATGTTTGTTGCGAAACATGTCTTGCCCAGCAACAAAGTTGAGTACAAGCAAAAAATCTCAGGAGTTCTAAGTTCTAAAACCCCGCCAAAAAAATCTCTGTACCCAAACCTCAACAACTTTTGTTGGATTCCACGTTTTGCGTTTTCGTTCAAAAATTTCAACAATGTCTTTGCAATCTGCCCCAAAGACAACCAACCAACCACTCCCGAAAAAAACTTCCGAAAAAAAAAAAACTTAACCGGGTCATCCTGGCCCACTGTTGTAACAAGGGCGGTACAAAGTCTTCACCTCGGATGCAATTGCTTCAGCTCAACTCCTATGACCCTCTGAAACTAACAGCGAGTGGAAACCCGTAGGCCACATCCCAACCATCCATTTTCAGGGGCTAAAAAATGTGAGTTTCAGGGAGGGTAAGGGTAGTTTATGTGAGTTTTTGAAGCAGTAGTAAAAAAATCAGGAATAACTGGATAACTCCTTAAAAAGTCTCAGGTCAGAATGTGATGTTCAATAAAAACATCTTGGATAATTTCTGATTGATTCCTAAACATGGATGCTTGAAATGGATGGACCATGATGGACCTCTACAATGGAAATCTATTTCCTGCGGTGAAAACTTTGGGAAGTTTTCGTTTCCAGCCATGGTTTCTGTTGACCCCTTGACCCCGGATGTGGAAAACATGTGGAAACCCCGTTGTCTCCCTTGTTAACTGCCCCCCTACCAACTTGGTGATTTTTTCAATGTTCTTCAGTTCAATAACTCCAAAATCATCTCTGCATGGAATTTCATCAATGTCTTTCAATGGAACAATGAGGTTTGAGCTGCGTGCAGTTTGCATTGAAAAAATACATCATCAACGATCATTTGATGAAGGATGAAGGTGATGGAATTTGGACCTTGTTTTTACATTGCTACATTGTTGGAAAGCTAAAGTTTGACCAAACAATTCTCCACACAACAGTGATGTGGTGTTCTGGAACTTGGTGCCCTCAATAGCTCGCTCAAAAAATCATGCCACAAGTTTTGAGATGTGTACCCTCCCTGAAACTAACATGGCACCTGAAAAATGGATGGTTAGAAGACTAGTTTCCGTTTTGAATGGCTTCCTAGCAGGTGCTTTTCCTGTTAGTTTCAGGGAGTGTAACCACCCGCCAAAAAAGAAACCTCACCACCTTCCAACCATCGAACCATACAGAGATTCTCAGTTTTGCACGATGGGAACTTAATTTTCCATCAACTCAATTGAACTAATGCTGTTGATGGAAGAAATCCTTCACCAGTTGATAGGTAGTTTATCAACCTTTTGCAGGGTGTTATACATCCCAGGTGGTTGTTTGGGATTTCTGATCTATCAACAGTATCAATCCAGCAGGTTACCGTGTGAATATTCCACCATGTTCAAACGCCAGATATAGACATTTGGAAAATGACATTTGATCTACTTAGTACTTACAACCCTAGAGATTCAGCGAATGATTACCCCAAATGATGAACTTGATATAAAAGGTATCTCTGAGCTTAGACTATGGCTATTTGGGGGGGGGGTATCTCTCTGAAATTTCACGAGTTTTTATTTCGTATAGAACCGGGCCTTTCAAAGACTTCTTTCCTTCCCAGCAGAATAGCTGCACTTTCAGATTTCAAAAAGAAAATCTTACACCCCCCGAAAAGTAACATGAATTTCCCAAAATTGCTGGTGTGTCATTAGATGTATTTCCTCTTATAAGGGGGAGGGGTCGCTGGGGTTGAGAACATGGGAATTCCATTGGGGTTTCTGAGAAATCAGATCATGAGAGGGTAATCTGGAATCTTGCCAAATCAATCTGGAGATATCGCAGTTGCCTTGAGTCAAGATTCCCCCAGCTCAAAAAAATGAAGCGCAGTTCAAGTATGAATATTGTTGTTTTCCTACTGTTGATGCTTCAGTTTCATGTAGAACAGGCGGGGTGCGGGCTACCAGCTAGTGTTTTCTTTACATCTGAAAATGTTCCAATTGCGCCTCACATTTGGGTGGCGCAATCGCTATCACATCCGGGGTAAAGAGCCACCCAGGCGAGGAAGATCACCAAAATCTTGCTGGTGGTTGAGCCAGGCCATTAAGTGTAAATATATATATATATATGTACTTATATATATACACCCCCGAAAACTAACATGGAACCTGAAAATACTCCTTGGAAAAGGAGAGAAACATCTATTATTTTTGGGTTCCACGTTAGTTTTCGGGGGTGTACCCTCCAGTAGACGAACGTAGCTAGCTGGAATATCCCCATTTTTCATTAGGAACAAACATCTTCAATCCGGGTCCATTTTCCAGCCAGCTATGTTAGTTTACCGGAACGTACTGCAATTGGATCATGGCCTTGAGCTTCTTGAAGCTACAAATAGGAGACCTTTGAACAGCACCACCCAGAAATCATGAAAAAATCCCCAGATTTTATTTGCTTATTCGGAGGATTCATTGATGACGTGTTCCATTCCTTGAATCCTTGGAAGAACCCACACCCACACCTTGGAGAAGCGGGCAGTAACAGTGGAAAAATCCACTAAAAATTCTAGTCCCGATGGTCACTGGCATCCTGGTGCTACTCAAATCATCTAAAAAAAATCCCACTAAACTCAAGAGGTCTCCCGGAATTTCGCAGCTCCCTTCGTACAAAGCCAAGGTGCACAACGACATGGCCGATTCCATTTTGCAATCCACCTCAACTTGTCAAGTCGCACCGAATGAAATGGAGAAAAAACACTCCTTGAACACTCAAAAACAAAGATAAGAAATACATATGTAATGTACACATATATATATATTGTTGTATTTATGAATATATTACATATGTATGTATTTATCTATATACTAATGAACAAGTATGAACAAGTATATATATATATATACATATTCAAATTGCTTTCCTTTGCTCCTATGTTCAGCTTTGCAAGGAGTAAAAAAACCTGCAGACTTTCAAAGAAATATACTAATATACCCGCTGCCTTTCTTTCCAAAATAAACTCAAATCCAACAAATGGCTGTTTGTTAACGGAAAAACTGCATATCGCAGCATTTAATATAATATACAACTTGGGTCATAAATTCCGCTGAAACAGTAAAGCCATCCAGGGAAAGTGCGCCTCTTTTCCGAGTCCCGAGTCCTAACTCCTCCAATTTTGTGGGATTTTTTGCAGCCAAGAAACAGTAGAGGTAGAACTGGTGGCATAATGTGGGACGCAATTGGCTTGACAATTCCTCCAACCCCCAAAGCATTGGGGAACGCATTGTGGCAACATCTTGTTTTACCAAGAAATTTTGGCAAAAATTCGGGGGATCAAAAAAGATGGGTAGGCTTGGTGATCAGAAGGACTCAGTCCTTCAACCCTCGGGGAGAATGACCCATCTAACCATCTTTCACCAAAGAGGCAGGTCTTTGGAGCCGAACTGTAGACCAAAATCACCACAAGTGATAGCTCCCAATCTTCAAAAAACTCACCTCAATGATTCAATGTCATACCCTCCCGAAGTTTAACAGCTCGCCCCTGAAAAATGATGGTTGGAAAACTACTCTCCTTTTGGGATGGTGTAACTTTCAGGGGCTATGTTAAACTTCCAGGGGGGTAGTTTTAAAAAATAAGTAACTAAGTCTTAAGTACCACCCCTAAGAACTTAATTACATGACAGGCTGGAAAAATCCCCATGATGTAAATACATCTTGATTTGGTGGAGTTTCCATTGGCATGTTAGTTTACCGGAGTTAAATTGATGGTTGGTTCAGATGATTCGGTTGCCGTTTAAAATGCTCCCTTTTCAGGGTGGACATTCGTTCATTTTGCGGAGGTGTAGCACTGCCAACTTCGTGGATGAGAAGACACCTTCTTCGAAGACTTCACCGGTTTAAACCCGCCTTACCTCGGGTTTAAACCAGTTAAGCAGAAAAAAAGCCCCCGGTTTACAAGGGGTATCAAGGTATATATACATTCGCGAAAAACTAACATAGACCGTGACCCCCAACCAATGATAGTTTGGAAAAAGAGTTTCCTTTCAACCATGGGAAAATGTCTTGTGTTCATGCTAGTTTTCGGTTTTTCTGCGGTGTAAGTCATTGGTTCCGAGAGTTTGCCGGGCATAAGAAACCACGGTTTGTTTGTAAATTTCCCTTTTCTAGGCATTCGATTCGTGCACTCGTTATGCTGGCTACCAGCTAAACTTAAACATTTGGATGGCTTCAATCATCCAAGTCTGATAGGCAACGATGTGTTGCTCATCTCCAAGCTGGCAACTGCATTCTGATTGCTTGCCCCAAAAATACCAATCCTAAAGCTTCAGAAGCCAGCTTTAGAAGTAACGGAACCCCAAACCTTTCCACTGGATGTTTGTTTCTCCAGCGAGAAAAGAATCCTCCTAATGAATCCAATTCATCTTCACGAAAAAAAAAACATCAGTGTAAAACAAAACGAGCATGGACAATCACAAGTAAAAGAAAGTGGTGTTTTCTACTGAAAACCTCTTGCTACATACATCTCTGGCCAAAATGAAATGATAATTTCACCAACCTAGATTTTCCTGAAAATTTGCCGGCCGGTCCGAAAATTTCCCTTAGGTAACTCGCTACCTGAAAATGGTTGGGTCCCCGCGCTGACGAATGTTGAAATCCCAAACGGTCATTGGCCACAGGTAGATCCTGAGGAGCGACCTCAATGGTGGCGTTGAATCTAAGGGGCCCACCGCCGACACCCCCCACCCTCCAAGGCCACGTTCCATACTTCCCCCCCAGCAAGAAATATGGCCTCAAAATAAGGCCTTGTTAAGGGATCATGGTGGCGAATATTACCTTAATAAAGGCCTTAGTTCTTGGGGGGATGGCATTTGGGGGGGGTACTCTTAGATCTTAGATTCACATGATAAAAAAATCCTCACGTTTTTTGCGCCAAAAAAACAAAGAAAAATAGAATGTACCTGATTGCCAGTTTTGTTGGATTTGATAGCTTCATTTATGTGTTTTTCTTTTGCAAGTTAAACATGGGGGCAGAATCACTCGTTCTGTCAACGGATACAACATTTACATTGATACACAAACTTGCACTCTACAGGTGTTTAAAATGGATGTAAATGTTTTTCTTCAATGATACCAACTGACTTGCCTGTGATTTTGGGGGAATTTTGGCATTTAACCAACGGGCAATTGAAGTTTTAAAAGGACCTACAACAAAACAACACCCAGGACATCTCAAACACACAATTTTTGGATTTTCTCCATTTGTTTCTATGTCCCATTTAAGGACACCTTGGTCTCAACGGAGTACGACTTACCAGCAAGAATCCAGGCCGTTGGGCCCCCGGGCGATTGGGTGATCTTTCCGTTTTCCTCGCCGCGGATCACGAATCGCAGACCTGGAAAAATCAGCTTCGGATCCAAGTCTTTCCAGAATTTGTTGAACCTGAAACGCGTGAGTTTTTCCTGAAACGAACTTGGTTCGTACATCACCATGTTCCAAGGTACCCTGAAAATAGGAAATAGGCCGGGAAAAAACGAGGAAATGTTGATCTTCTACAATTTTCAAGGAGTGTTTGCTGTTAGTTTTCAGGGGAGGGTACTTGTACAACACAGAGGCATTTGCTTTAAGATCGAGAGAGTTTGAGTTCACCCAAACTGCCCTGGCTTCAGTTTCGAGATCACTATCCCCATGGTTTTCCAATAAGAGGATGTCAGGACGTCCGTGGCCTAGGGATTTCCAATATTGCTCATGTAGACACCCACAACATGTCATCACTCCTCCTAAATTGACAGGCTTCCAAACCCCCGAAAATTGGGCAAAAGGTGTCCCAACGTTCTACCCATCAAGGCCGGTGAAAAAAAATGACTCCAGCTGAGCTTAAGAAAACTGATTTTTCCGGGCGCTGGTTGTTACACTGAACCATGGGCCCCACCGTCGAAACAATCGAAACCTTTGAAACCGTCATTGTCAAAAGATTGCATGCTTCACAAAGAAAAATCCTGGAAAAAAACGGCTGAAACTCCCCGGAATTTTTAAGATGGAACCTGAAAATCAACTATTGGAAAAGAATAAAAACATCTTCCAAACCTCCACTTTTTGGGTTCCATATATTAAATAATGCTCCAGGATGTAAAATGAACTTGTTGATGCTTGATGATTTTTCAATATGCCGTTCATGGTTGATGGTTGATGATTTTCAGGATCTTCAGAGTACCTGATACTGTTGAGGGTTGAAGTCGTGAACCAGTTGATGAATACTGTACATTCTGGCAAACAAACAAATCTTCATTGAAAATCCAGCATTTTCCTGGAATTTACCAGGAAAAATGGTGAACTTCCATGGCTATGTCGGTTTACCGGAATGGTATCTCACATTGTTTTTGACAATCCTAACTTGTGCTGGATTTTTCCATCAATCACAGGTGCCGTTTTGCTGCTTCTGCTGGGAAGTATATTGGCCTACTACAACAAAATAATGAAGCTCGTTCATCATCTCTAATGCCTACCAAACTGGTCATACTATCTGACAATACGAAGCTATTTTTTACACCCAAAAAAAGTATGTGACTTATACATGTTGCCAACCTCAAATGCATCAGTAAAAATCCTTACAAAAAATAGAAAATACTAACTTATCCAAGCGATATCCATACCGGACCTAGTTTCAGCATGTTTCATCTGGGTTGTTTGGGATGGTATGGGTAGATAGCCATACCTATTTTGCTGGGCTTATCCAATAGTAAAAACCCGCTTGTCTCAGGTTTCAAGGTCCCCGAACCGAACTCATCCAAGGCAGCCATATCTGACACGTTCAGCACCGCATCTTCAGTAGCCCTGGGTCCAAGGGGTGTCGTGTTTTTTTGCAGAGGTTGCATCAACGACCAAAGATATGTGTATACGAAAAGTATGCATGTCTATGAGTCTATATATGTGTGTATTGACACATAGTTTTTTGTATAAATATATACATACATACACACATGTACGTTTTACATTTGCAAAGACATAAAAATAAATATGTACATACAAATATTACATGCTATAAACGATAATTCATGTTGTGCATCACAAAAAAACGGATGAAAATTCGAAAAAAATATCGATCTCCAAGAGGAGGAACAATTGAATCCCAAGCCTGTCGGGGGGGGTGGCCCTGTTTTTGGTAGCCTTATTCTTGAATCATAGTGGCAGTACTAAAATAGTTGGTGGTTGAACCAACCCATTTGAAAAATATATCAGTCAAAATCGGAATCTTCCCCAAATAGGGATGAAAATAAAAAATAGTTGAAACCACCACCTAGTTTAAAGCCCTGTTTATTTGCTGTAGGAGATTGTACTACCCAGTTGTATAGAGATTATAATAAGCCATTGTAATAGATCCTTATGAACCAACTAGTATTTCATGGAATGTCATACGAGTAAGGATTTCAACATTGCTCAACTGGTCACTCAAACCAACCAATTTCTCCAAGATGTTCAAACATTCAAACTGATCAAACCTACGGAATGCTGCAACAGAAACCTCTGTTGCAGCATCAAGAAACTTCAATGGTTTTGGAACTTAAAAGGAAGGGTTCAAATTTCAAATATATATTGGGTTATCCCCCTTTTTTAGGTGAGACCGGCGGGGCTTTCCACCAGCCGAAACGCGAAGAAAACACCAGTACGTCAACAGGCAAAACAACGACATGCATATGTAGGTATGTGCATGAACACACACGAAACCAGGATATCACGAATCCCCAACAGGATATCACACAGTCACCACCAGTACTATTACATGTTTAGTAGGGGATTCCTATAAACTTTTCATTTGCCACTGGCATCCTGGGAAGGGGGGACAACCCAAAATGTATCCATCAATAAGTCGACAAAACGACTCATGGGATACTGAATACAAAGCCCTTCAAATCCTTCATCTTTTCCATCAGCTGTTTGAATGTTGCTGAAATCCCTGAAAAAAAAAAACATTGACCAACATAAGGTTAACCGTTAGGGTGGTGCCATTTCAGAACATAAAAAATTTAGGACTTCAGACTTTCGGGTCATACTGTTCATGGCTTCAAAAATTCAGCGAGAAAACCACCTGGGATGTCTATGAAACCCTATGGAGGTATTCAGATATTCTCCATATGAACTGGTGACAGCAGGAATTCTTCCATCAACAGTATTTCTCAAATTTCTAGGTCCAGGTCACGTTAATTTTTGCTTGGCAGCTTTAAAAAAAAACACTAGGTCGCCCCAGCGGGTTGGGAGCATCCAAAATGTCGTTCACTGCAATGTTCAGCAAATAGATTCCACCACGGCCTTTACCACCCGGGTACTTGGAGGATCATACCAGGATGAAGTAAGCGGTTAGGATCACCATGGTGATCGTTTTCGTCCCCTAAGTGGTGCTATTTCCCCTTCCACATGGCCGTTTCTATAGAAAAAAAAATGGAGGGTGATCCTAACGATCCTTACGATACCGAGGATGATCCTCCAAGGTAACCCCCCACTGCAATCCGGAGTGTTCTCTTGACCCTTGACCCTCACCCATAATTGTGGATCCATCCGTTCCCATAACCATCAAGTCATCGGGGGTCATCAAGGTCATCATAGAAATCTCCGGTCCCTCAAGTCGTGAATTTTGGAAAGTGCCAAGGAAGCCAAGTGACACATTTCTCAGATATATATGTCATATATGTCATATATGTCACGGATACATGACGATTATCGATATGAAGAAAACATCATCAGACTATGACATGACGGATACATCAGATCTTTAAGGATCAAGGAAGCCGAATTTGGTGAAGCCAAAGATCGCGGTCCATCGCCGTTTGGTTTACCATGGGATTTTTTTGGCCATGAGAAATGTTTGTTCCTCCCATCAATTCGCTGGAAAACGTCGACGACGTCAATAAAAACATGGGGGAATTTTCCCAGTGAACCATGAAGCTGTTTCACCTAAAAAAAAGTGGATTTCCAGCACCAAAACTGCAAGCACAAATGCTTGGTGGTTGAAAAAGTGTATTCAAATTGGATCATTTCGCCTCGAGTATCATATCTGAAAGCACCAGCTAGAAAAAATCTTTGGCTGAGTGAAGGACAAGTACTCATAAAAGGTGATGTGTTTTCCCCCTCTCATCTGCCCAAATTGTTTGTCCGTTTCTCAACCCAAATTTTGCCTCCTTGATACCAACGCATGTCAGTGCTGCTGTTCTGGCCAGAGAAACCGCAGCATAACAAAAGACCAACATCTACAGTCTGATGTTCCAAGTAACCTCGAGTCATGTCACCTTAGACTTAGGCCGTGTGGCACAAAAGGAAAAACCATTGACATGATTGACATTTGGAGGTTGGATCATTGCAAGATCTTGTTACAAGCCATAGATGCCAGGGATGGTTATTACAAAAACCTTCCTCGAAAAAAAAAAAACGTTCAGCGTTTCAGGAGTTCCACGACCAGTCAGTCTCATCAGATTGATTTTCGCATGCCGCTATTTCATCGATACAGATATACATACAAACATTCTGAGCCAGAACCTCTTTGAATAGATCCTTGCGCGGACCCTCAGGTCTGTTCAAAATATCAAATACTAACCACCATAGGAAATGCATGTGTATTTTTTGCATGCTTCTAATTTTAACAGATACATATATGTATCGTCTACGGTACATGATATAAAACAGTATTATATAATTGTATTGGTATAAACAAAAAGTCATCTGTTCTATACATCTTAATACATACCACAGGAGCTTTAAACCACGTGCCAGCAGCACCGAACGATCCGCCGCCGTTTGGATGGGCTTGTCAGGATTGACATAACCCACATCCACCACTCCCTGGATGAGCCGGTGGTATGGATAAAGAAAAGTTGCCGATTGGGACATTCCATCATTGGCGTGGGCGTGTTCCCCTTGTTGGTAGCAATTGGCATCACCTTTTTTGAGGCTACGCCACTCGCAATTACATTTGAAAAGGGATTTATTTCTCCCGAAAACTAACGAATATTGGCTGAAAAATTATGGTTGGAAAAAATGTTTTCCTTTTGAAATGGTCCATTCATTCATTTTCGGGGGGGGACTAGTTGGTTCATAGGACTTTTGTCTGGTACAATGACTCCTTTTACGCCCCATAAAAACACTTGGCGTCATCATAAAAGCCAATGCACGCATTTAAGCGTGTGTGTGTGTGTGTCTTTCCTTGGTAGTTTTATGGCTGGTCAACCTACCCCCCCTAACGTACCGCCCCCAGAAATAAGGCCTTCTTAAGGGCTTATTGCGCATTGGTTTCCCTTAGTAAGGCCTTATTCAACCCTCATTTCTGGGGGCAGTTACATTAGGGTGGTAGGTTGACTTGCGACTGGCCATGACCGTTGGACATCATCAACTTTCCATTTTGGAAATATTCACCCGAAAACCATACAGCACCCCCCAAAACAAACATGGAACCTGAAAATGAACCCCCTGAAAAAGGGGATTCCTATTGGAAACCATCATTTTCAGGTTCCATGTTAGTTTGCGGGGGGGAAAGAGTTCTTAACCCGAAAAGAAGATTTTGCCCTGGAAGAATCTGTGTTTTTCCTTTTTGAAATGGAAACCCGCGGATCTTAGGGGGTCCCATTTCTTTCCCCGTTATTTTCGGAGGTGTTTTGTTCCAAAATTCAAACCGACTCCTTTTTCCTGGAAAATTTCCGGCAAAACCCCGGGCCGGAGGCCTCAGGCTTCAGTTTGATATCATCCAACCTCAGGAACCAATTCACCCCGTGTTTTCACACCGCAGGTTCACCGAAGATCGATTTATTAACCCCCCCAAAAAAAAGAGGAACGAATGAATGAATGGACCGTCCCCGTTTAAAAGGGGACCAGGACTCAAAAGGAAAATTCATCTGCAGCAACTATCAATTTTCAGGGGATATGGTACTGTCACTTTTAGGGACTGTCTATATATATATATATATATTGTGGATTATTGTGGTATGAGGGCTAAGGTAAATGGTTCACCCATAAATTATAACATACAATGATAAACATGAATCATCGAAACGTAAATCATATATCATACAAAGTTGCTTCTTTGTGGATGATGTATGGAGTAATCTATCCGAGTAGGGGGCTTAAGCCCAGAAGCTACATGGAACTTAATTCAATAAGAATACATCATTCCCCGTAAACCATTGTAGTAAGTTGCCATTGGTTGGAATTCTGAACAAGCCCTGCGAATCTTTATTAACCATTCCAATTTTTCTAGTGCTTCGAAATCTATTTCAACAAAATTGGTCAAAATATTCTTCAAAATGGGAGTCCAATCCCTAGTCATACAGGGTGTTTTCAATCTTTTTCACGGACCACCACCTAGTTACCTATAGTTATTAGGGCTTTTCTTGGTGGATTTGTACAGCAACATATGCAGTTTCAACCCAGGACTTTACTTAGTAAACCCAGGGAGGGACTTTGGGATTTGATTTTAAAAATGTGACTTTCTCATGACTCAGGGGATGTCAAGGACCTCCCAAAACATCGAAAAATACCAAACATACTCAACACAAAAGGTCCAGAATGACAACGTGTTCCTGTGGGAAACCATCTTCTGTTTTTTCAAAAGGATTGTGAAAACCCCATTTTTCATAAGGTAAAAGACAAGATAGTCCAGTCGACCATCTTAGTTTGAAACGTCGTTGTCTTTGGTCTTCGAGAGGTTTTTCGGTTTCTCATCGTAATGTCGCGAGAAAAACCCGAGTGACCCGAGTGATTCACTTTGATAAATGCCGGGGTGACACCCTTAAGTTAGAGCTACGGGCGTGACATCGTGCGTTTGGCGATTCTCTTCCGGTTTAGCCGGGGTCTTTCAGCCGATTGCTCCCAATAAATCTGTGTGGTTCTCTAATAACACTCAACTTTCATCAGCTTCACTCTAAAAGCAAGCGAATCCAACCTAGTTGGTGGTTTCAACCCCTTTGAAAAATATGATCCTCAAAGTGGGATCATTTCCCCAGTAGGGATGAAAATGAAAAATCATTTGAAACCACCACCCAGGAATCCAACTTCGATCTCCAAACAAAATGTCTGCGTTTTTTTGGAAACCAAGAGACGTAACAACTTCGATCAACGATTCTTCCAAGGCAGCGTAATTCTCCAGTGACATAGGATGCATCAATTTAGCTTTCATCACCTTGGAGGGCAACGAATCGGATGCAGAAAAATCGGATCTCTTTAAGGGCGCCAAGATTGGAAGTCATTAAGGCAACATGAGTTTTGTCAGATTTAGGGGTTGATATGGTTTGACATGTGCGTACTTACCATACTTGGGCGGAGTGAGTTCCGAAAAAGTTTGAAGTCCTGAACTTATCCCGGCAGTTCAACTACCGGAAATGTCTAGGATCAAAAAAAAACAGGAAAAGTTACATTCGCAAAGGATCTTTTTTGAAGGTCTTTTATCTAAGCTAAGGTCCAAAACCAAAAAATACTCAAACTCCCTTGCCCGGTTCTGGTTTATACTGCTGATGGTTCAGAAATCCGGCGAGAAAACCAGTTGATATGCTAAATATTCCATTATTTACGGGGTTTCATACATGTTGGGTGGTTGGCCGCTTGGCCTTGGGATTTCTTCCAAGCATCAACAGTATCACCTGACCTCAACCCCCATTTTTACATAGAAGGGTCAAGGTCCACCAGCTCAAAGGTGAAGGTTTTCAGGCTCGATTTTCCAGGAAAAAAAGGCGTCTGACACATCTGGAAATCCGTGGTTAAGCCATTGTGACGGAAAAGGAAATCACTTGGGCCCACTTCATAATCTATGTATGTGTATATATGTGTGTATATATATATATGTATATCTAAGGAAATTCCAACAGAAATTTTGGTAACCCCAAGGTATCCCCACAATGCAAATATGAAAGGATTTCCTTCATTATGTTCTTGGTTGAGGGTCTGTTGTATGTTCCAGGGGTATGTTGGAGTTTTCTGAAAACATATGGTAATAATCCGTATGACATATGATCATATTTACACTCCCCGAAACCAACAGCTTGCCCCTGGAAATAGCCCACATCCCAAAACTACAAATTTCATCTTCCAAACATTGCTTTTTCAATGGCAAACGTGCTGCTAGTTTCAAGGAAGGCATATTTTTCCTCAGGTTCCACCATTGGCTGTGAGTTTGCACATCACTTCGAAATGTAGAAAAATAACCTATGGTCATTTCGTTGGCCAAAACAAAAATGTTGGAAGCTGCACATCAATCTGCTTCCCAGGTGACTTTTTTGATCCTCAAACTCCCCATGTCTTGAGGCTGGTACAATGGTATAGGACGTCTGTGCTTTCAAGCCATTCAGTGCCTTACAACGACGACAAAAACGGCTCTGTTGTTGGAGTTGACGTTGGACTACGTTCCCTTGTGTTGAGGGGGAAGCCCCAAGCATCAATTGTTTTTTAGTGCGAAATCCTTCCTTTTTTTACCATTCGGTTGTGCTTAGGATATCTTTCCCGCTTTTTGCAAATCACAACAAGTCCAGGGAATGTTGAGTAGATAGGAACTGGAGTTGTACAATACGAGAAACGGTCATCCCCCTTCCCAAAGGGTTCCTACCTAAGTCATTACAGTAGACCTTGAATCAATGCTTCACAAGTTTATTGTTTCTGAGCCATCCATCAATCCTTTTTAGTGTTAGAAAATATTCAGTAAAAAATCTCCCCATTTTCAACCATGAACAGAAACTTCATGATTCATACCGTTGATGGTTCAGAAATTCCAAACAACCACCTTTTGGATGTATAGAACCTTGTAGATAAATAATGGGATAAACTACCAACATCAGCTGGTGCATGATTTCCATCAAACGTATCTGCAAACTGATGATGCAAAAACCTTAACCACATTTTTGGGCGAGATTCCCAAACTTCACTGTCTGCCACTACCACTTCCCCCAGGCAATAGTTATGGAGTGATATTAGAGGCGCCTATAAATGGCCACCCAAAATAGACCCTCCCTAAAACAAGCATTTTCGCCCCCTGAAAATAGACCCCTTAGGAAAAGGAGATTCGCATTGGAAAAGGACACCATTTTCAGATGCGAACTGTTAGTTTCAGGGAGGGTAAATGACTGAACTGGGGGTTGTTATAACCCCCCATAAGAGGAATGATTTCTACCTATAATTGGTTTTGTGTGAGCCAACTTTCTGTGATTGGACCCCAAGTCTGTTGGTTTTTTTTCCGACACTCTCTTTACGCTCATCAAAACATCCTTGAAAGCTCACAGTTTCTCCAACTTCCAGTGGGCTCGGATCCTTGTTTCACAACACCATGGTTTCGCTTCTTAATCTTATGTACTCAACCCTTTCAAACATTATTTGTGCGGGGAACAATCAAACGGAAATGGTCAGAGATTTGTAATTTCTGTAGATTTCTATATATCTCACAAATATATATATATATATACTATGCAAATATACATATGGGTTTTTCCAAAAATAGGGGTACCTCCAAATCATCCATTTTAATAAGCTTTCCCATTGTTTTCACCATCCATTTTGGGGGGTTTCCCCCCTATTTTTGGAAACATCCATACAAATATATATATTACATATACAGTATATACATACGTACGTATTGTATACATTTCCTAACCTTCCTCCCCCTTTTTTCGAGCTTCCATCTCACCATCACCCACCTCGAAGAGTACATAGATGGCAATGACACGGCCTTCCGAGCCATAACGATTCGTATCCACCTCGATGCTTGGGATCGTTCGTGCCCACAACACGTAGTACATTCAACCAACGCCACGGTTTCCGAAGCCCGTGGAGAATTTGGAAACTCCAAGAAAGTTACAACAAGTCAACACACCCCGATATCGTTTATAGCCCGTTGGTAAAGGTTGCTCGGGGCGTGTTCCAAAGGTGTGTTGAAACAACCTTAGAGAAACCTGAAATCTTTGAAAAAAATTGGTAAATCAACAGTATCCAATGTTCACTTCTCGGAATTCCAAAGCACCTCC
>DF243768.1:0-33159 GCA_000507305.1 Breviolum minutum Mf 1.05b.01 | reverse complement strand
CTTTCCAAATTCTATTGAAAATCACGCCCACTACAGGGTTTCAACGTCTGTGTGCCATCTTTGGGGACCAGAAAACGTGTATCATGTCATCCATTCACCGGGCTCATTTGGGCCGGGATGTGGGGGCGGGCTTTCTGAACCCAAAGAATCTCAAATTTGAACTTTTTCACATATTGAAAAATAGCTGAAAATGACTGATTGAATTTTTGAACTGTCCTTTGCTGAAGTCTGTTTGCACAAGAAAGACATATTTATCTATATATGTTTTGTTTTTGTTTGTCTTTATATTTGAAAATCTTTTTCCATTCCTGATGTTCTTATCTAAGACGATGTTTTTCCCTTCCAAATTCTACGTGGTATCTAAATAAAAAAACAGGCTCTGTGTGTGTGTGTGTGCGTGGGTGTGTGTGTGTGTGTGTCCAACAAACAAACCAACACAACAAGATGAGATGTATTGCATCATCCAAAGAAAGTGCTGGGTTGAACCGCGACAGGTAAGAAACATGTCAATTGGCTGCAATTTCTGCATTTTGTCAAGCGTTGCAGTTGATGCATGTTCCTGGTGTACTAGTTTGGCACGCGGATCCCTGTATTTGGGGCATGTTGGGTGCACTAACATGGCACATCCGGGAAATTTAGTGTGTGCCATCTATAGTGCGGTCCCTATAGATGTTAAGAGTTGCGGATGCCAATTAATTGTAACAGTTTGAAGTGTTTGGGGCCAGGTGTCGGCTGTGCTCCGCTGTGTTGATTCGCATTATGCGGCCTGCCAAGCAACAAAATGGCACACGACCAAGCTGGATTTCTCAATTTCATGCATATTCAAGTCTTGGCAGACCCTTCCAAATTCAAACAGAAGGCCTGCATCGTCTTCGAAAAGGCCAGAGACCTTCCTCAGAATATATGAGTGCTGAAAACGGATCTTGACTGCACTGAAATTGCGGCCAGTTATGTGATCAACACCGGGAGAGAAAAATGTGTAAACTGTAAACTGTATAACTTGATGTAAATTGCAAATGCAAGTAATCGCGAATGAAAGACAATTGCGTAGAGTTTGGAGATGACAAGACTTGGACATAAACTGGGGCGACCAACCCTTGCTGTAGCCACGCGGTTGCCCAGGCACCAGGCACGCGCGACCTCAACGAGTGCAAGTCCTGCAAGTTCAAAGAGCAAATCCATGTCTTCCATTCCGAGGTGATTGAGGCCACAACTTAAAAGCCCCTGACTGGGTCATCAGTGGCTCTTCGCCTTGAGCAGTATGTGCGACTGCCAAAGCATCCTTGCCTTGCAAGTTTTGGTACGGGTCAAAGTGTCAATTCCACTTGAAGACCCTGATATATCCGGATCTCATCTGATATCAGACATCTCAGTGCCGTATACAAAGTTGCTGTTTTCAGGAATAAGAAATCACATGAAAACACAAAAAGCTGTGGATCTGAAAGCTGCGGCAAAGCTCTTTGAGGCCAGCGGCTGTAGACACTGAAGGATGTCAAAGTATATCTATGCTGGCGACCCAAGTGCTCAAAGTGGACCTAATGGCTTGGCTCAAATGGTGCTGGGGCATGCGACTGATTACATCTGATATCAATGAAGGAGATCTGCAATTTGATGTACTAAGATTCAATGCCAGTGCCAGCTCCAAAATATCCAAAATACCTGAGGACCGTGCAGACGCCAAAGATCCGTCCTCGGACACCTCTGAGTGAAGAGTCGGCAGTTCCACCTTATGAACTATTGGAGAAGGATGATGCGGAAGTCGCAAAGCGAGAGCAAGCAAGCTGAAAGCGCAAGGTACCAATAAAACTGCAAGTCAGTCCGTCTCTAGTGTTTGGTGAGGCACAGGTTCAGAGAGCACTTGAAGAGCAGAACTGTGCAAACTCACCTGCACTTCAGAATAGCATAAACTGATATAAACTGACAGTGTGTCAGGAGAAGAACATAGAATGATTGGAAATCTGGAGGGACTTTGGGTCATGTCAGTCCTTGTTGACAAGGTGCATCGTGCTGATGAGATGATGAGATTACATGTCGGGTCTGTGCGTCAAGCATGGCCCAGCATGGCCTTTGGTGCATCCTCTGATCTGTGCGCTCCATGTCTTCCCAAGCGCCTCAGTGGACTCAGCATCTGTAATGCCATCTGTGAAACCGTTGGACCAAATGGTGAAACTGCATGGATTGCAGCGGATTGCATGCCCCTAGCAATGCAAACAGTAGTTCTCCTCAGGTTGTGCTTCAACACAATGCAATTTCCCATGCCATTTCATGTTTGGTGCTGAAGCCAAGTCTCTGGTGCTGCTGCAAAAGTCGGACACCACGATGGCCCTTTTGAGGGCAGTGGCCTGTCATGAGAGTCGTGGCTGCAGGATGGTGGGACATGTTACCGCGACCGTGCTCTGTCTCAAGCCTCCGCTGCAGTCTGCCAGCACAATGCCCAGCAAGGGCAGGCCTTGTGAAGCTCGAATTCCCCACACCGAATACCGAATACTCTGTTAAGGATCAACACGGGAGACGTCTTGAAAGATGGTTGAACCAGAGTTCACAACACTGCTCTAGGCTTAAGACTGTAGACCCAAATCATTCAGGAGCAAGGTAGTTTCCCTTGCTCCCAGGAAATCGTGGCAAAACGTGAAGAAAACTCGAGCCAGAATGCCATCAAGTGAAGTCATCTGTCAGAAAATTCTGCATGCAAGCCTGAATTATTTTCAGGTGCCTGGCTTGCAAAACAAATGGATCCAAAGTGGATTTGGCAGCATTTAATCCGTTTTTTCAGTCAAAACTTCGATCCGTGAAAGACGTCCTCTTCTTCTTGCACGGTGGGGCTTCGCGCCCCACCCTCCGACCGGGTGTTTGAACCTGCACACAAAGTGTCTAGAAGAAACGTTTCCCAAAGTCCAAAAGTTTGAAACGGCCAGCGTCTTTCAGCGATCCACCTGCACCTCTGAGTCTTGGATGAAAAATGTAGAAATTCACTCCCACTGCCTTGAGGATTGAGGATGTTGAAGCTTGATTCTCTTTTGCTAAAACAGCGTTAGTGGTTTTTCAATGGATTTGATACACCTTTTGGGCTTTTGACTGAGCTGCATGGTTTCAAGAACTAGAGACGATCAGCATTTCTGCTATCTGTTCACAAGAAAAAGGCTCATAGCGCAAAAATGTAGGTGGTGTTTGCGCACAGTCGCTCATGGTTCATTCCCCATTTACATCCACTTACAAATTTCCCCCTTGGGCCATGGCAACCAATCCCAAATTGACGACCTCATACCGCAGTTGCTTAAGGTGTCAAGCTTTGTGATGGAAGGCAGTGAGGCAACGAGGCAACGGCCACAAGACCGACAGTTGGCACGAAGCCGCAACCTGGCGGTTGGGAAACTTCCGCTTGGCAACTTTGATATTTTTATATATTTTTCAAACTTCAAAATACACATCTGAATCATCCGAATCATCAGTTGTACCCGCATTCTCTGAGATTCATTGAGTTGTGCTTCAAGAACACGGTCGGCAGACCGCAGCATAAGGGTTTCTTGCGGGCCATGGAAGCGCCACATCAGCGGGCGAAGAGCCATGAAACCGATTACTCCAATTGTCTGATGATACAACCGCCTTGAGATGTTCCAAAATCATATTACAATGCCAAACGTCATTCAAACTTCTGCTCGCACACTTGGCTAAAGTAAGGGCGTACGGCGTAAAGTAATGAAAAAAATGCAGTACTGTTTGCGAACTTTGTAGAAGTTCACTACCTCAGGCTACTGTGCAATTACCTTGAAGGTCATCATCTGAATGCTGAGTACCAGTGAATCATAGTGACATAGTGAGTCAAGTTCTTGAAGCAAAGATCTGCTGGTCTTTGCTGAGCTGAGTAAAAATCATGCAAAATCCCAGCTTGGAAATCTCAGGATCATGAGTCATGAGCATCTGTTTGCCTCAGACACTGCAGTCAACTTTGCGTCAACAGAATCCATTGAGACCACAAAGATCAGCACTCACAGCATCGGCGTGCACGCTAAACAATGTGACTGTCGCAGTACTAGTACTGTCATCTTCCAAAATCTCTTTTGGTTCCGCGACATCCATCAATCTTTTAAAACAAACAGCGCCCTGATTTTCAGGGTGCTCTTTGGTGCTGTGCAAAGTATGCACATCCAGACCCTTAAGAGCTGCACATTTACAAAGGTTTGATTCAGTTTCTCATCGCATTTCAGGTTCGTGTTTTAAAAACATGTTTCCTAGTCCTACACCTGCTTCACGCGATGCCTTCGCATTCGATGAGCCTCAAAGTCGGGCAACTCATGGCAGCTTCTGGCAAGATTGAAAAACTCACGGTGGATGAGTCAGGTCATGTCTATGTTCTACAGTGCTGCTTGCTGATACGTATCAACATCTTGTTGAACGAACAACAAAAAGCGGGTCATGAGGTGCAGCAAGCATACAGGTTTGCGAGCGCCGTGTCTGTGTGATGTATGCGTCCTTTGGCAACTTGTGATATTCATAATGTCGACTGTATGTTGATATATTACGTTCTATTGTGCAATATCAATCCTACCTGAAGGGACAAGACAAAACAAAATTGGCTGGAAGAAATTTGGCATTGCTTTGGTGCCTTTTGAAGCTTTTAGACCTAAGCCTGATTGCACTTTAGAGCCTGCCCTTTGGGATAGTTTGAATCCAAAAGTAAAAGAGTTCTTCCTTGGGATTGGCATTCAAGCCCTTTTTCCAGACCCAGTGCCAACCCTGGAAAGAAGTTACAAAGAACCCTTGGAAAAAGTGCAAACCCAATTTTCTGTGCATCAGAGTTTCCCAGTTGTCAATGGCGCAATGGCTTTAGTTGGTCAAGAATTCTATTGAACCGTTGACCAATTCACATCAAAATCACAGTTTTGACATTGTGTTGTTCTTGTGTTAAAGAATTCCGGAAGAGGTTCCACTCTTTGGATGTACCCGCAGCCGAACATGATATGCAGTCTGTCTAGTATATATTATATGTAAGCTCACCCCGCGGGTAAAACAGGGAATGAGGAAAATGAGGCCCTTCACGAAAGTATTCCTAGAGTCCTAAAGCAAGAAGGAATTACAGTTCGTTACCAAGAGCCTTCATGATCACCGAGGTACAAAGCTGTAATCATCCGCCTGTCCAGATCTCATGTATGACGTATGTTAAAGCTTCAGGTTCACAGGATGGCTGACTCAGGACTTGTTGTTTGCAACACCTTCGGCACAGGTTGCAATAGAAGTTGCTCGTGATCTCCCACGAAGCGCTCGTGGTTTTCCTGAAGCATTTTCAGAAGCACAAACGACTCAGACGACCATTGAAATGTAGTGGAAAACCATGGAAAATCCATCTCTGCTCCTTAGTTCTTGATTTTGAAGGGAAACTGTTGAGATCCACAAATTGCATTCGAGAAACGAAGTAGCCATCAAGCTCTTCTCGGATCTCTCCAATCTCGGTGGGTGGCTCGAGTGAAGCTTTGGAAAATGTGTTTGGGTCTTGATGTACCAAGGAAGGTTGGGAGAGCTTGTGATGACATAATTCCAATCGATTCGATATACAGTCATAGACATAGATATCCAATCAATCAGGTCAACATGTGAACACAGCTCTATCTGATCTCAATGGATCTCCGCGCCTTGCTACCATTTTCATGGTCAGGCACCCGGCTCAAAGTGGAGGTGATCCTCCCAATCAGGAGGAAATTAAATGAGTACAAGATAGTATAAGATATATGATATATATATATATATTATATATATATACAATGGCTGCCAAAGAAAGGACTTGGAATCCGTTCCAATGCTCATATTTCTCCGAAGCAGAGAGGAATCTTGAAATTGGTGCACTTTTCTCATTGAACCCCTGCAAGGTGCTCACTCCTTTGAAAAGTGCGTCGAGCAAATGGCGCAGCTCTATCCCTGACAGGCCAAGTTGGTTCGTATGGTCTTTCATCCAAGTGACTGGGTTTTGGATGGGACCCCGAATCAACATGTCAACTTTTGTATTGACAGGTGTAATGCAAGGTGTGAAAGGGTCATTGGCTTTCTGCACCTTCTGCTGCGATGGCCTTGGCCTTGTCTTCTAAGTTGCAAATAGAACCCCAAAAGTGTTTCAACAGTTAGATCGTTACTAACACTGCTAGACTCCCAGACTCCTACACAAACCCTGGTCCTAACCTCACAACCTCATAACCCCCGAAACTGGAAGTCTTGCCACAACATTGCCTTCGTAACTCCGGTGCCGAGACGGAGGTCGTCAAAGTCTTGGGACGTGCGGATTTTCTCAAGCTTCTCAAGCTGGCCACACTCGGCGCGCGAGGCTCTCTGCCTGGCACAAAGATCTGTTGGTGCAACGAAAATCTGCACATCTTCAGATTTGTAGAATCATCCAATCATCCCTCATCCCTCCCACAAACGCAAACTTTTTTAGGTCTCGCTGGACTACAGCTGCTAGAACCTGCCAAGAGGGAAATCAACACAAGTCAACCACATGCAAATCAGAACATCGTAGCATTGCACTCTTTTATTCCGGAATCTGCGGTCAATTCTGGCCTTCGCATCTCAAGTTTCGGCTTGGATCGAGGGATGCAATGAAGCCCAAACCCAATTAAGACACATAGCACAAAGTACACAAAAGAAGCACCTCACTTCTGAATAAAGGTGAAATGCTACTCAACGCTCCGTGCACTGAATTGTGACCATCAGCTGACATACCCGTCTAGCGTCTTGCAAAGGCCTTTGACGCTATGACGTTTCGACAAGTTGCAAACCACAAAGATGATTCCATTGGTCCAGTATTGCTTTTGCACCTGACAGGTTGAACGTTGCGTATCACTTGTGCCAAGCCGGAGCTGCCGGAGTCTATTCGTTTGAGAATCCTTCAGTAAGGATGAAAGATCCTGTTTTTGTTTGTTCTGACATGTTCTGACTATTCGCATTCATTTGAACTCTGACTCTTCGTCTTATTGTAATTAGTTACAGCCAGGTCATTGCACCCCGCCATGCCTGATTTGGGGTGGCTGAAAGAAAAACAAACAGGGCATCCTCAGAGCCACGAAGGCCATGCTGCGTCTCTGCTGCCTGGGCTCGGGGAGTTTCTTTCCCTTCAAACGGGAAACTCCAAAGCCGATGCCTTCGCTGCTGCTCTCAGCTGGTCCACCAGAATGTCGGAGAACAGCGCGTCCTCATTGCGAGATGATCACAGAGGTGCATTGGGACAACAGGATGGTGGATCACTTATAATGCCACTCGTCATCTCTTCCAACTTGAACCCGTAACATCATAATACTGTACACTGCACCAACTGTAGTTCTTTTTGAGATACCATCTAAGAGTCAATGACTATCAGAAAGTCCAACTAGCCTTGAATTTCCTCACTGCTGATCATTCCTGTCCCTCTCCTCCAAGAAAACGAGGCCACCTTTGACACCTCGTCGTGCATCGCCGCAGTTGAATGCCTCATCGCAGCAACTTCGTCCAGCGGCCCAGAACTGGATCGGGCCTGAGAAACAAGCAGTTTATCCCAAGAAGAAGACGCCGAGGCTCATGCCGAGTCATGTCAGATGAAAAAGAATAAAACGAACAGAACATTGATGTCACAATGTAGAAGAAACATTCGAAAACGTTGAAACCGTTCCGTCAAACCTTTCAACGTGCCAAATTGGCCATTCTGCCTCCGCTTCCAGAGCTTCTGCCCACCAGCGGCGCCACACATAGTAGGTTACCACCTACACGGTGACGTCTCGTGAACTCAAGAGGACAACATAAAGACAACACCTGGCTTGGCTCTGCCTTCTCGATGTCCAGTCGCATGATCAAAGTCTACGACCACATCCTGGAATCTGCGCAAAAGGGTGGGTGAGATGTGAAGTAGAAAAGTCACAAAAAGCACACAAAAACCTGTGCTTCAATGCTTCATCCAAGGTGCATCACGAAAGGTGATTTTCCCAGCATCTAAGAATGAAGTGGCAGGATCTGTAGCAGCAAGGCCGTCATAGGAGCGCTGGCCCTGGATCCAAGGTGCGCCGTTTCACAACAGCACAAGGATCCTTTAAAAAAATTGCCAACCTCGTAGGCCCAATACAAAGCACAGGTCTTCTTGCTGGTCCACAGACCACAGGTGCATGCAAGGACCGTAGCCACAAAGCAAAGACTGCCTGGCAGGAAACTGACAGATGAGGTTTTGGCAAGACATCAAAATCTCTGCTGTAGAAGACTGACTTGAATAGAGCTGACACTGCAGCCTGCATGGAACCAGAATCG
The DNA here is from genome assembly GCA_000507305.1 of Breviolum minutum Mf 1.05b.01. Lineage (NCBI taxonomy): Eukaryota > Dinophyceae > Suessiales > Symbiodiniaceae > Breviolum > Breviolum minutum. The sequence goes on along the minus strand of DF243768.1, from coordinate 24,906 downwards.
CGGGCCGTCGCGGGACTGCCTGCAGGGAAGGTGCGGCCAAAAGCGAAAATATGCTACAGGCATGGGTGAAAGCAATGTCAAAGTTCCAAGCTTTTTCTTGAAGATGGCTCTCTAACCGGGCAAGTTCAACTTGGAACCCGCCTGACCACCATGAAGAGTAGGGACACACCCACGTACAGCATGGCCACAGCCCATGTCAGTCCAGGAAAGAGTTGAAAAGTGAAAGTGCTGAGTGCCTCAGAAAAGCGCTCTGGCAGGCTCGTCTCTGCCTTCTAAGTTGACCCACCTAATTAGTAAACAAATCCAGCTGAAAAAAGAATTGGACAAGTCGACTCCATGAACCCCTGTTAAATGTTCATAAACTCTTTGATACGACAAGTTATCAGGTGAGTTTCACCAACACATACACGCAAAGGGTTTATGTTCAGCCTTGGCACTAGCAAGGATGAGAACATAAGAAAGGGCAGGAAGACCAAAAGGCCAAGGCTCCTGGGGCATCGAAGGTATCTCTCAACTTTTTGATTGAGAGGTTGCTTGCCTTAGTTTGGTTGCAGGCATGTCCACCATGAGTCTTCAAGCAGAAGATCTCCAGCCCAAAGGTTTTTTGGGAGTTACATCTCCTTGCATGGTAGCTCAAAGGTCGTGCTGGCAACAAATCTCGGTACATTGCATGGCGACAAAGGCACGCGTTTCTTGTGGTCTCAGTCCATTTTTGCAATGTATGCAGATAGGCCCAGCTAGGCAGCATGAAAAAAACATCTTTTGTCAAAACGATTTTGGGGAAGTTGCTCTTCTGTAGCAGCTGAGTTTGTCCCTTATGAAAAAGAGGTTGAACCTGCTATCTGACAGGATATATCTGAGGATGTTTGCTCTTGTGTGACTATAATACAAGGTTCATCTGAACGAGCCCAAGAATGCGGTACCACAGCAGTTGAGCAATATCATTGGCTGGTGTCAAGATCAGGATTGCTCCATTTCGAACAGAGCTCGCAAATCAACCGCAAAATGTATGCCAACAAAAGGGTTTCGAAAACCTGCCTCCATCCACAAGCTCCTCCTCCACTTCCTCAACTGAAATGTCATGAAATGCTGTCACCATGTTGCAAAAGATGGCGGTGTTGAGGAAAAGCCCAAGGAACGTGATCCATTTTTGCGCTTCAACTGCATTCTCAAAAAATATGATGGAATTCCAGAGCTGCGCAACACATTGATGGATTCCTTCCTCAACTCGAGTAACTCTTTCAGCTGAGGGCTTGGCTGTGATGCCATCCTGACATCGTATTAACATGTATTGACATTGCTGTATTAAAAAAGAAGAACTGTGCAAAAAAGACAGAGAATTGCGCTCCACCTTAGCCTCTTTCATGGCAGCTCTGATTTCTTGCCTTTGCACGGAAAGAACTGACAAATATGATGGAGATCATCGATGTACGCAAACATACGTGCACGGGACTTAAAGTCCCAGGACCTGCGACGACCTAGAAAAACAAGGAGCCAGTCTGCCTGTACCCTCCGAGCCGCTAAGCACCGCGCTTCAGTTCTTGAAGGCCATTTTGAATGGGCACAAAGTCCTGCTCCAATTCAATCCGGCAAAGCTTCCTCTTCGAAATCATTCACATACATTCTCTAGATTGTTTCAGTTCCATTCAAAAATTTCTGCAACCTCTACCATCAAAATTCCATAGATTTGATTCTAATTGTTGGTGATTCTCCCATGATTTTTGGTGATTCTCCTTATGTACTTCAAAAGCCACTTCTCGTTGAAGTTCACGTTCTGGACGCCACGGCCGGCACTTTGGCCTTGAGCACCTCATCGAAACTTCGGCATTTTCGCATGGCACGGCGTCGGGGTTGGCAGCGATTGGTCGATGGGTCCCAAAGGTCCCCCACTGCATCAAGGCAATGAGCTCAGAGATGGTCACCACCTGGGAAAATTAGAAAATGGATTTGTAAATCTCTCCAATTTGTAAGTTTGAGTAAAAGATTTGGAACATTCTTTCTTGGGAATGCTCCAGGAGAGCTGGCCATTCTATCTCAAATTGCAAGCTGGTCATCCTTTTCTACTCGCAGCAACTCCAAGTGCTAAGGTCCACACACCACTGCACCTGGTTGCCAGCCCAACACCCAAAACAAGCCAAGCATTTAGACTAGCTTCCAGTGTGCGAATTCCGAATCAGGCCACTATGCTCTGGCTTTATAAAGAGTCAATCTCATACAAGATTTGATTTCGAAAAAACTTCTGGAGTGTTTCAATGAACATCCACCTCCACAATCTGAGGAAAACAGCACAAGAGACCTAAGCTTGCCACCTAATATCGAGAAGCTCAAAGATTGCCGAGGTTTCATCCACAGAGAGTTCAATTCCGGCCTAAAGGTCTCAATCCAAAAGAATTGCAAGCTGGTTGTGCTCGCCTATTGCCCATCACTCATGGTCTCGTTTTCAAGTTGTCATTTATCATTCAACTAACTCGTTCAACGAACCTGCTTCAGGCTTGCTGCCTGGGAAGCTGCCAGACAATGGTGGAAAGCAAAGGCTAGGCAGGAGCTGCATGCAATGAAAAACCTATGACCGCTGAAAGTGCGCCCAGCGGCAAATCCATCATGATCTAAAGGTGCACGGTGGTTTGACACCTCCCGAGCCATGAAATCAAGCAAACCAACAGTATGAATCTCTGAGGTCGATGAAAATGGCCACATGTACGAAGAACTATCAAGACATGGGATCGTGTAGTGTTGGGCATAGGGTGAGCATGTGCAACCCGCACTTGCCTGTTTAAAGGCCAGCATTCCTCGCTCAAGCAGCTGCATCCTCAAAGCCTTGCCATTTGATTCAGGCTCATAGCCATTCTGAAGGCTGAAGATTGCTAGGATAGCTGTCTGAATATCAGTTCGCAAGGCTTGAATTCTACCTCCAGCACACAGCAGGGGGCAAAAAAGCGCAGGCCCTGGCAAGGTCGTATAACTTGAGTATGTTCAACTAAGGACAAGAGGAGCATCATGTGACCAAAGAGCATTTCTGTGCTCTTTTCTCTGAACATCTTTCAGGCCTTCAAAAATCCACTAATCGAGATGCCGTGAGCGCAGTCACCTCAGCTTGTGTCAAACATTGCTCGGCCAACGCCAAAAGCAAAGCTTTGGATCTAAAACTGTCATATCAGCCGAAAGTCCACTCAGGAAATTCACCACCGGTGCCATCTCCCACAATTCGACCTCAGGCCAAAAGATTGAATCCATGATGCTGACGATTTTCCAAATTAAAGACTTGTGACCTGCGCAGTACCAGAAAGCTGAGCAAAGTGCCCCATCCACAGACTCCAGCAAGAGTTGCAGCTCCTGCGAGGACAATTGCATCAACTTGCAGGTGCACCCCGTTACACGATGGAGCCGCCGTGGACTTGACGCACGTCCTCCTTGCCAAACTTGGAGTCTTCAGCCAAGTCCAGGGACTGCACGAAACAAATTTAAACATTAACCGATTAACCCACAATGCCAGAGGCACCCTCAGCCAGAACTTGACAAAGCTGAAACCTTCCCCATGACGTCTGAGATCCCAGGCTTTACTTGCTGCGGAGTGGAGTACCGTCTCGATACTGCGGTAGCCTGACGCTGTAGCTCCACAATGCACAGCCAAGCGGAACTTTCCGCACTTCCTCTGTTGCACCTTGCTGAACTCGTTTCCGTGAGCCCTGGAGCAGAGGGTCGAGGGGTCAGTGATCCAATCACATATCAAATGGTGTAGCATTCCTTTCTGTTTTTAAGATTGCTTCAAAGCACATTTCCATGCACTTGCCATGTGTTTTATGCGCAATCTGTTCAACATAGGATCAACAGCATCTGTGCCTCCAAAGACATCTGGGGCTCCGCAAATGTGAGAACCTTTCATCGTTCAGTTGGCTGTCATGCTTTTCATGCCCTTGTTCGGTTGCTGCCCTGTCACAAATTGTTTGTGACTGGTCAGAGTGAACTGAACTCATACGTCTGAGACAACTGCGCTCTTGAGTTCTGATATGGAAATACCATCAACTCCTTGGTACTTCAGTTCGCACGTCAAACGAACACGAATCATAATCAAAGTATTGAACCTTTGAATCCAGCTTTCAACGAACCTTGAGCCTTTGGAACAAAAAGCCATACAAAACCCTCAGACCAAAATTCGGCTGTTTGATTGCACAGGTAATGCAAAAGTACCAAAACAAATGAGGCAACAACCGTCCACATCCATCATGGGAAGGAGCTTCTTGCATTCCAAGTCGTTGAAGTGGTACCTTCGTCAGCTGGCTTGCGAATTGGTCACACATTTGACCAAGTATGCCGCGAATGCCTTGAACTACTGTACATCATGAAGGGATCAGTCACTGAACTACATCATGAAGTGGCTTTTGACCATGCCCAGCATATATCCTGCTTAACATCTTTGCACTCAGCACGTGATGTCTCTGGCATGTGAAAGCTGCCATTCAATGCCACATACTTTCTTCAACCAATGATCACTAGGACTCCGAGCAACTTCTTCAAAGTCCTCAAATAACATTTGCTGTGAATCATGTGTTCTTTGCAACCTTGGGACTATTCCAGAACTCTTTCCCGTCTTGGAGTCTCATACTCACCCATGGTCTTTGGTAGGATGATTGTTCCATCTCAGCTTCTCCTTTTTGTATCCTTCCATCCAAATCCCTCCCCAGCTTGCTCCTCTGCCACTTCTCCTGAGACACCTCTTCTTGTTCATGTGAAACGCCTAATGCTTCCTGCCCAAGATCCCAGGTGAAACAACAATTGGAGATCTATTTGTCCATTGTGAATGCAATGGAGATAATTGTGCAAAACTGGTAGAGCAACAAAGCTACAAGACATCTATTGCCTTAAGCCTGGCTAGTTGTCCATGCGGTTTCAGGGCAGTGGCCAGGTTTTCCAAGACCAAAGGTGGCGCGACCTCACAACTGGAGTTTCAGCTGACGTTTCTGGAAGTTCTGAGGTCGATCTGTACATTCTGAGGCGGCAAACACCTGCCAAACCACAAAGTAGCTCGCTGAGCGTCACTGTGTTGGAAGCATCATTCCTCAGAATGTTTGTCTTCAAAGCGCGTCATGCCAAGCACCAACACAAATGAAATCATTGATTTCTTTTCTAAAGCATATCATATCATATCATCTGTCTAAACAACTCTTGGCCCACCACGGATTTCGAATCAGATCGAAAATGGCCCGGTGCTCCTGGGCATCAAAACAGAAAATTTAGGTGGTGGAACGGTGCGTATGGGGATTGCATCGAAACCATTTTGTTTAAGAAATTGATCCTTCAAGTCACCCTCCCTAAACAGACTATCCCTCACACATCCTCACTTTCTGTGCCAAGTTATGTTTTGGCTCCTCAGGCTGAATCACCCATGCCCTGCCTCAGCAGAGTCCAAAAAGCTTCATGTGAGTACTAGATTCACACAGGGAGCTTGTTCTTGTCTCCAAGAAGAGCAAAAGAATAGAGATGGAAACATACGCTAATCCCGCTAATCCCACTAATCCGTCATACTTCTTATAATCCATCGCCCTTCTCTTTCACAACCTTTGCCAACTTGCTAAGAATGAACTTGAAAGACAGTCGCCATGCATGCTTTCCAAAGGAAAGAATACCAACGCTGAAGATGGAAGTCTACAGAGTCTACCGGGGCATTTTCAATGTCTGAATACTAGTCACTGGTCAGGTGTGAATACAGAGTTAAAGCAAGAGTAAAAACTTCTAAAAGATTGGCCCTCTTGCTCCACAAAAGGTTTGATCTAACGCAAAACTAAGATCACGGCCAAGACATTCCGTGAAACGTTCGAAGCTTAGAGGCAGCATCGTCATATCCTAACAAAGCTTATCCAAGACTCAAGATGCCTCACCCTGCTGACAGTCAAAATCTCCACGCCTGGCCAGGCCCATGCCTTGTGGCCAGGTTCACAAGTTTGCAAAGCACAAATCCACGTCTGCACTCCAGAATGCTCAGCATACCAGGTGGAAACATTGAACATTCATGAAGCATTTTACAACACGAGGCTTCAGCAGTTTAGCATGAACTGAAATACATCAAATATTAGTAATATGAGTCTAAGTTCGACCTTAGAGCCTGCAGCTCCAAGGAAGCAAGGAGAGCTTAAATATGAACTCATGTTTCTAAGGCTGAAGCATGGCTGAGACAGCTATCGTCATTGAAGGAAAGCCCAAGCACCTTAGGTGGCCAAAGCAAAAGCGTGCTTAAAAGTCGTGAGCCCCGCTGCTAAGTTTCAACATTTTGGAGCAGGACAAATTGTGGACAGCTTTGCAACAAAATGTGGAAACATATCTTCTTCGTATCTGGCAACCTTCAGTGCTCCAGTGTTGATTGACAAATTAGCAAGAAGCATAAAACCACATGCAGTTTGGGACTGACTTGAAGCATCCGTTTCACGGTCCAAAATCCACACAACCAACATTACAAAATCCAACCTTTGCCATTGACATGTTTGAATGTTCCAATCGCCGTCTCTCTTCTTAGCAGGTTTCATATCAGTGGATGAGGTGCTTGTTGGAAGCTGATCTTCATTCATTGACTTCGCTACACCTTTCAAACGAAGACATTTATTGCTTGCTTCCTTTGGCTATTCACCAAATTAGGCCCTCGAGAATACAAAATGCCGAACAAAAGCTACAGTATATACTATAGACAGTAAGAACAACTCAAGGACACAAACTTTCCCAAATATCAATCCAAAAAATTTTTCAGAAAAGATGCAGACCTGATGAACAAATAAAGTCAAAATGAAACAACACAAGGAAAAGATGGGCAAATGATTCTGGAGTGCTAAATATTGGTGCTTCCATCCCTCTCAGGTCTTTGCAATAAGCGCTTCCTTAAGGTCTCCATGCAAAGCACTGGTGCCACCGTTTCAATCTCAGCCGCAAATCAAAAGGAAAAGCAGTACTGAGACTTGTCAGATTTAGCCATATCCGTTGCAAGCTGATCCACGAATGTACCAAAATTTCTCTTTGTGATCCTCCAGGCCCCCCGCTCCCCAATGGAATTCCTCAAGTGTGAGATCTCCGTCCTCATCAGCAAGTCGGTCACCATCCAAAAGATGGTAACAGGAGGAAAACAACAAGTGCCCAAGTGCCCAAGTGCCATGTGCATCCATGCGCCTTGTTCTCATCCAGCAGTTCCTTGGCAACAACAGACTTGGGGAAACTTCAAGGCTTCAGTGCTCATTCAGGCACAGGTAGCGTCACATGGTTTTGCTCATCGTCCAATTTTGTGCAACCAAGGCACATAGATGACACGTGCATCTTGTAAGCTTGCAAGACCTCAAAAGAAGTGATAGTGGTCTCAGGACAATTTTTTGCAGTGGTAATGACAACCACCACTTACAGATAAAGACTTTTGCTTCACTTGTATATACCTTGCTGAGACTTAAAGGATTGAAGAGTTGGAACAAAGCAAATCATCCACCAGCTCTCCCATTTGCCTAGGTTCGACAGAGTTGCCGCCCATTCCTGCAAGTTCATTGGCTTCGTCACCTGTTTCACCATGGTCCACTATCCCCAAACACTTTGATGGGCCAATTTAAACACATGAGATTTCATCCTGATGCCCAAACGGCCATGAGGAAATGAATTCGGATCAAACATCAAACGGTGAATGGGGGTCAAACTCTCTAGGCACCTTCGACAGGTAGCTGTCGATGGCCGCAAAGGCATCCTCATGATTCTGAGAGGTGTCGCGTCATTGGCTATGCAGCTATGCTGCTATGCTTGTGATCTCCGGGAATAAATGAACTCCAAGAAACTTGAATTGTAGGCCATTTCTTCAGCAGCTTCTCTCGAAAGTCGTGCAGGGGATGACCCTGACAGAAAGCAATAGAAGCGGAAACGCAGGAAAACAGTTTCTATTTGATGAAACCCAGAGATTCTCCTGTTGAGACATTAAAATATAGGTGAAAAGATAGGTGCGTTGGTGGTTCAGCTTATCAAGAAACGCTATGCTAGAAAGTGCTTCGCAAGTCCTTGTCCAGCATAGTTGCACGGAATACTTATATATGGCGATCTTGTCCGCGTCTCACACAATGCCCCTGTGCCTTCCGCTTGCGCCTTCCATGCCTGGCATGTTGATGAGTCAATAAGCTCTCCATGAAAGCCATGTTTTCGTCGTGCTTTCATCGATGTTTGCTATTTTTTTTCACAAAACTCAGGAGACTATGACTATAGGGCAGTTGAGTTTGTAGCAACCACTGCAACACGAAGCGCTTTTTCACAAGGCTTGCACGAAGCGTTCTAAAGGGGGCCCACGTCTTCTACTGCAACATTCCCTTTCACGGAAGTGAAGTTAAGAGAAGGTCAGGAAAAAAACTAAGAATTCTGCGTGTGACTTTGCACAGCGAAACCATTTCAAACGATCAATTTCTCTATCAACATGGCACCATCGGTATCTCCTGACAGGATCGAGTTTGAACCAAATCGGTTCAATAGTTAGTTTTATAGTTCCCATTGCAACAACAGATGAAAGACTCGCATGGAAAGCACAGATATATAAAAGAATGATCAAAACAAAACCCAACACATGTTTGATCTCCCTGGTTCTCTCAAACACTGGGCAATAGGTTATCCATGTGAAGTAATTCCCAAGCAGCCAGACCAAGCAAACACAAAACAATTTTTGTTGACTGTGTCCTGATGGACACTATTCACAGCCCACAGCCACCGGGAGACAGCTTGTCCATTCTTCGAAGGCTTGCATTGCCAACCTTGGGAAGATCCCGAAAATGCCAAATCCCCATATTTACCAAATGATCCACCAACGTCTCACGGAAGTCTGGGACTGTGAACTCAAGCCCAAGGGGCTTCGAAGATAATTTCTCGCAAGGGCATGGTGGCTCGCATGCTGACATCCTGATCGACGATGGAGAAGGTGAGGGAAAAGTGTGGCCATGGCCAGGACCAGTCCGAACGCAATTCAAAGTGTTCTGTGTCGCTACGTGCGCTAGCAAAAATATTCAAAACTGAAGAGAAAAAAGCGCTGCACCTCTCTGCACCAACTGCATTGCCAACCTTGTGAGGTGAGTTCAAATGCCCACTGGCATGCTGTACACTATGAATTTTCAACCTCCAGCAACACCCGATTCTGGGATTCCGGGCGGTGCACAGCGAAAGTGGAGCCACTATGTAATGCAGCCTCGTCCCGAAGCAACGCTTCCAGTGAGGCGCAAGCAAAGCGTAAAGCCTCAATCGCTCAAACTTGCTAGTACAATACTCTTGCAACTTGAGTTTGAGAGACCATTAATGCCAAGCGGTCAATTCAGACAGTCGGTGGATACTTTTTTAATTCTTTGACACGTTGCCTGTCGATGATTGGGCAGCAGTTGACCGGGATCTGCGAAGAGATCACGGCAGCTGCTTGTCATGGAAGCCGCATTCCAACGAGCCAAGTTTGGAGAAAAATAGTCCTTAGGTGCATGCCAGATATGCCAGTCAGGCAGACTTAATTTGCATTCACTCATCTACCTTGCACGGTGAAGCAGAACAAGAATCGTTATCGGACCTTATATGAAGGAAGTGCCACTTCCAAGTAATTTATCAATGGCTTCTATGTTTCTGTCCAAGTTCTATCTGGAAACATCTTTGAAATCATCGGCACAACCGCTTGGACACTTAGATTATGATTGGGTTTTTTGCTTTTTGTGACAAGCTGCGAAGGGAAGCCGTGCCACACAACCACGTCTGCAGCTGCTGTGCAACAAGCTCATACGATCGATGAGGCGCGGCCCTGTACACAACACAGGGTCACTGCCACAGCTTCGCCTCAGTGTGACTTTGCCAACCAGAATCCACTGAACAAACTGAGCAAACAGACAACCTGCCCTGAGCACAGTGGAAAAATCTATTTTTAATCAAGACTCTGGAAGATCTCTCGCAAGACTTCTAGCCAAAACGGATGCTGCGGTGCACTTGCCATCACTGCGTTGCTCACCAAACGGCCAGACAGCCTTGCTCTCAAGACATCAGAGGACTGGGCTATGTAACAGCACACTGCTTGCTCGTATGCAACACGCCCCGCCTCTTCTCCAGAAGCACAGTATGCACTATATTCTCCTGGCCCGGCACGGAAGTACTTGTAGCAAGAAAAACTGACAACTGCATTTGCAAGCACTGGGCTGCGATCAAGTGGTTGACCAAACAGTCTTCATGCCGAGATCGTACACGAAGCCGTTTGGATGGTCCTATCAGTCTTATCTGTGGTCTCTGCAACACGTTTCTGCAGACACCCGATTGTGCTTCCATGACCATTCCTCACCTCGCCGAGAAGCACTGCCATGCGAGCGTTGTGTGCTGCCCGCAGTAGAGGGTCAAAACACTTGGTTGCCTCCACGTCAATGTCAGCATAAACTCCTCCGTATGCCTCACACCATCTCACATCACAGCATTGAAACAATGAATGGGCGAACATTTTGAAAAAGGAGAAGCAAATCAGCCACCAAAATCTGGAAGCGCCATGCTGCTTAAGTACAGACCATACCCATAGCAAGGTGCAAGGACCTTGATTGGAACCCTAGACTTCATTGCAAGCGAGTAGCATATAAAGCAACAATCCGAGAAATGTCAGCACGTTTTATGCCAGACATCCTCAGCAAACATAAAACAGGCTCCTGCATTAGGAGACAAAAACATTGAGGTCAAGCGGTATAGCCTGTCATGGGTCGTATGATAACGTACAAACCCTGGGCTTGTGTCGAGTTTTTGCCAAAGATCTCTTCAAATGCGGGCGCATGCTGCGGGAACACATCCTTGGTTCAGATGTCAAAATTGTCAAATTCCTGTGTGCACCAGTAATTCATCTCCGCAAAAAAGACGTCGTAATTCATCTCCGAAGCTCCCACATCAAATCAGCGCTTCGGGCATCGTCCCAGAACTCAAAATGCCAGTGCGGGTGCAATCGCCGCCAGGAGCTCATCTCTTCACCTCACGACTTCAGCGGTGAACGGTATGACCTGGTCATGGTCGTTATCACCGTCAGCAAAGCAAAGCCGAGGCCTGTCGGCGGTTCCCTTCTGGCCGAGGCACGATACTTCTTTGGAATCTGATCAGTTTTCCAGGTCTGGTGCAGGATCTGTGGGATCGTCCAAGACTTTCCAGACCTGGAAACCAAGCATCAAATCAAGCAAGGGACTAAAACTTTACGGATGGACATGGCTTATCTGTCGAACACCACGAGAGTAATTTTGCCTTTCACTTATCCTGCATCTCTATAATCGGAGTCAGCACAAAAAAACAAGACATCCTTGCAGCATGATAGGCACGAAGTTGGATGTGTATGTTTTGCAGACCCTACCCTGCAGCCATGGGTCATGGAATAATCTGCACTTTTGCTTTGCATTGGTGGTGTCAGTTCTCGTTCGATTGCAAGAGTGCGATTTCTCAATAGAGTGAAGAAGGCCTGGTGGAAGCACGGAATTCAAATCATTTTGATCCCGTTTTCGAATCAGAATGCAAAGATCGTTTGAAGAGGATTGAAAACAGTTGAAATCAGTGAAACACTTTCAGAATCCAAATACAGATCTTCGATTAAACCCAACACCCGAAAGCCTGTTCAGAGGCTGAGGGTATTGACAAAGGTGCACCTGGACAAACACCTTAAACCGACAAACATCAGAAAGCTGAACTGCTCAATAGTGTGAAGGGGATAAGTTCTGTTGGGTGAACTTTTTTATTTCAAAGTTTGACTAGGGAGACTGCTTCAGCAATCAACGTTTGTGCCAAAGTCACCGCAGGTCACTGGACAAATGCGCCGCACGCGCTCTCCAGATTCCCTGTCCTCGGATCAATCTTCAACAAGTTCCATTTGTCAAGGCTGTGTCGAGCCTAGTCCCAAGAGATGTGCTACGTTTCAAGGTTTGTATCATCATCATCATCATCATCATCATCATCATCATCATCATCATCATCATCATCATCATCATCATCATCATCATCATCATCATCATCATCATCATCATCATCATCATCATCATCATCATCATCATCAGTCTCCCGTAGACTTGATCTGATGCTGCCAGTGTACCTTGCAGTTTGTCTGCAGTTGGCTGCAGGATGACCTGCCACCGCAAGGATGAGATTGCACGTTGTTTCAACAAACATGCTGAGAACCTGTCATACCAGTTCAGGTACCACAAGAAAGCATACCAATTCTGATTATTGCAGTGAGTAAGTGTAATCAATAGATTCAATTCGTACCATTCGATCTACCTCAGCATGTTTGAAACTTCTTCCAAGGCACATTGTTCCATCCTGCTCCTGAAAGGTGGTAAAATCCAAATCTTTGCAAGGTCCATCGCAAGAAGCATTGCAAGATCTTGGGCCTGAGCGCCAAAAAATTGACTTCACCAGACCCTATGATGTCAATCTCAGGTGAATAAGAGCGTTGAAGGAACATTCTGTACGGTGGCACTGATTGCAAATTTGATCTGTATGGCACCAAGGATTGTCGGATTCGCTTTCATCCTTTCTGTTCCAAAAGACAAGCAGTGCCAAGGAACACATCGCCTTGATTGCAGCAGCGGATTGCCCGCGCTCACAATGAGCCGCGCCTTGCTCCAAACACAAAAACTGGTCGCACAACTGGCAAAATGCTGGAAGCAGTTATTACATGCCACCAGGAAGCTCATCGAATGGCACTCAACACTGAGCCCAGTAGTAGCTACATCGAAGCAGGATGATGAAACACCTCACAGGCTACAGAAAGAGGTTCCTCTTCATTTGGCGGTTGAAGAAGACCTGAAGAATACCGAATAAACTTGGCTCAAACCATCCTTCTCAAATCTGCAGCTGTGCTTAGTTCTATTTGACTTCTGACTTCACAATTGCCAAAAAATTGAAATTGTCTACATTGAAAGCACCATCGCAAGCCTCTGCCCAACAACGAAGGCCGCCGAGGGGATGGCGCAGGGATGAGAGCAGTTGAGGTTGGGCTGTCCAAATGGATGAAGTTTGGGTCGTCGCTTGGCTCCACATCCTGTCCAAGAGGACCAACCCACACCGTCTGTCAAGACGATGGCAACTTGACGGATAATTCCACAATCTTAGAACTACTACAAATTTTGTTAGCTGTTATATACTTGACTTGGCCATCAAATCCAAAGCTCTCTCGTCTAAGGTCTTGAAAATGTCCCCCACTTCCATACGGAAGACTTCTCAACCCTCATGGCCAGCCTCCTGCGAGTCGTCGGGTTCGTCAGCTTCCTCTTCGACTATTTTCACATCTTGTCGATCTCTTTGTTGCAAAGTGGCCAAGTGGGCCAAATGGGTCAGGTTGGCCAGGTCTCGTTGTACCTAGCAGCGCAGCAAGAAATTTACCAAAAGCTTTCTCAAAACTATGGAAAACCCAAAAAGCACGCTGCAAGTTGGTACGAAAGAACTGCTCAATCTCGGTGCCTGTTCCAACTCCAGAAGCACATCTTTGACTGAGCCACTCAGGAGATCCAACTGCACCTGGAGCGTAAAATCCAAATCATACACCTCACTGCCTGACATACCTTCAATCAGCAACACCAAGGATCACTTTTGTAGTACTTTTGTCATAACTAGACACTTGGCTGACATAGAAAAAAAAAAAAACAACTGATATCACCGACAGTCCCAACCCCTCCAACCTCTAGTCGTTGAATGCACTGACGCGAGGTGAAGATCACCAGCAGCGAGGATAGAGTGGCCAGGAAACTGAGGAGATTGGAAAAGCTCCAACTGGGAACCTGAAAGCATTCAATTTGCGAAGCTCCGAAGCGAAATAAAGTTGGCAACATGGTGCGTTGGTTTTTTTGGGGGGGGCAAACCTTGGAAAGCAAGTTGGCGAAGCAGGAACAAAGCAACCAAGCAGCCCATTCTTGCCATGGCCGCCGCTTGCCGTTCTTGCGGCGGGTGATGGAGGCCATTTGGCATGGCACGGCATCAGCACTTGGAAGACATCTAATTAAGCTAACTGCTTGCAGTGCTTCTTTGTCTTTTGCTCACCTCCCCATTCTGTGTTGGCTCATCCTCTTTGACAAACGGACAAAAACAAAGGATTTCACCATGTGACACGGAACAGTGAAACCTGCCATGGCTCATGACCGTTCTTCAGGCTATGCCTCTCAGAATCCCGAAGCTCCGAGTGAAGGTCCATCAGCATCTGAACTGAGATCTATCCTTTTGGCCAAAGCGGCTACCAAGGACCAAGTGAAACAAGGAGCGGACAGAGTTCCAACAAGACCATAAGGTATCCTCAACTCATACAGAAATCAGTCGCTCGTTAACAACTGATCTTGGATTTGGGAAAAGTATACCAGTATACAGTACCTCCCATAATGATACTATAATGTCGCATGGAGCGAAAAACAAAGAAAAACAGCCAAGACTGAGCCCAATGGTTTTGCAAAAGGACAGCCTCGCCTTGGAGCCTCATCGCACCAGAATTGGGTGAAAATCCATGACAAGACCACAGATATGGGCAAAGTGGCGATGAATGGCAAAGCTTATTTGAAATACAAAAAATGGTGTCCGTGATTTTGTCGGTATTTTTGGTTGTTTCCAAAATCAATCTGTCGTGTCAACGACATTCGTCTGCTGTCTTTGCTTCACTTGATGTGCCTTTCACAATTTAAAACAAGGGCAAGCAGCCCCTGCTGCGGCAGGGAGCTTTTTGGATCCTAAAAATTGCATTTTCATTTCCAAGGCCCTCAGGTCCTTTTGGTGCCAAGGAGCCTCTTGAAGAAACACAAACTTGCCACCCAGAACCCTCTCGATCCTCGGGGCATTCTTTTTGAATACTAAGCGTGTAGTGCAAAGAGTTGCAAAGGTAAAATGATTTTGGCAAATTGAAGCATTCAGCCATTAAGTTCTGCACGATTGAGCACAAGCCCCCTTAACCAGGTCAATGCTATTCCTCAGCTATTGGGACGATGGATTGCTCACGCAGACACACCAACTCAAGGCCACAGTGTAAAGCACCTGTCACACCTCTCAACCCCTGAATTCCTGAATGTCACAGTACAAGAGTCCTTGGTTGCTACACTTCTCGATTTGTCTTATCTACACTTCGCGATTTGTGCCAACTACACTTCTCGATTTGCGCTGGATGATATGCACCTCAGCAGCAAAAGTTAAAGAAAGTACAAATCGCAGCTACGCAAATTCAGCATGTTGGCGTTCCTTGCAAAGACTTCACAGGTAGATGCCACCCCACGCACCCGTAATTAGGCAACATGTATGTTTCTTGTACTTCGCTTGTGATCACAGCAAGCAAATTTGGGTTCGCAAAGTGAGCCGTGGCTGGCCGAGTGTAGAGAGAAGGGAGTCATAGGGGGAAAAAGGAAACAACCAAAGCCAAGATTCCCCAAGGTCCGAATTCTCGTTGAACCATTTTTGGGTTTATGATGTCAGTTGAAACAGAATTTTCCTTTGGAAATGCCAATGAACTTTGCTTGTGTCAAAGTGGAGCGTGTCAAAACGCTTGCGCGGTTTCCAATCCGGCGGGACATTTTTTGATGTGGTGTGTCTACAAAAGTAAATGATGCCTCCACTTAACAATCTTAGAAAAGTTCCCTGATCGCCGATCTTCCATGCTGCAAAGCTGCCTTACATATTACATGTGTATGTATAAGGTATATATATATACACATACATTCATACAAATATACATTGCGACTTAGGTATGTATATCACCAGAGATCCATCTTTCCCTTGTGTCCTTTGCTTCCGATGAGTTTCATTTCCGGATGTGCAACCAAGGCTCTTCCTCAGGGGAAATGTCTTTGGATCCCACCTGTCATTGCAAGTTAGCAGAGACTGCTAAGGGCTAAGCTGCTACAACAGAGCAATTCTCTTAATTGCCCTAATTGGAAACAAATGTGAAGAGTTAACATCCATGCACCACAGCAGTTTGTTCACATGAAAAAAGGCTTCTGATTTGATAGCTTCATGGCAGAGTCCAAGCAACTTCTATAAACATGCCGGATCATGCGCCCTATCCTTTCTCAGTAAAGCCAGTCTGGGTGCCTGTGGTCAACATGTGACAGCGCAGAGAAAATGAAGCACATAACTCAAGCCAATCCTAGTGCAAGGATTTCAATCCACCATAGTTGATCAGAATTGCAGAATCAATCAACGGCAGTTCAGCTGAATCTGAGCACCTCTGGTGGGAGCCCCGGTTCAACAGCTCCTGTCGACATTGCTTCTCAGTTTCTCAGCTCAATTTCATCTTCAATTAATTTTCATCCCTCCATCTTCTACAAACACAAAGTGGGCAGTGGCAGTATGTGACAACTAGTTCTTTGTTGAGGGGCCTGGAAATCCAAAAAAGATTCCAACCCGGTGCCTCGATACTTAAGAGCGTTGCGTCTCGTCGGCTTTGAAGACAAACGCAAGCTCACAGTCTCAGCGATGTGAAAAGCTAAAAAAACGACAGCATTTTGGACACATTTCAAAGTTCAAAACGCAGAATGTGCACAGTCCAGAAAACATTCTGTGTGGAATGCGACTGATGCACACCCTCCCCTTGAAACACCTAGACCTAGACTTGCACTTGATTGCGTCGAGGTGCCTTGCTCATGGGCCTACAAAAGAGTTCAAGCAACAAAGGTCAGACTGGATCAAATCCTACTCACTAAAGGCATCAGACTGTAGGTATACCTATCTACGATAGGGCCGATACGGTATATCGTCGATCTTGCACCTGAAGCTGGAGTTGGAGCACTCAAACTTGTCCACGGGCAAGATGCGCTGTATCCTTATGTCCAATGTAGGACCACAATTGTGGATAAAAAGGATAAAGGAATCGCCTCATTTTCAACAGTGAGCCAGCCAACGTTTAGACCACAAAAGTACCAAAGGCAGAAAGTATGAGCCGACTTCTTGAATTGCTTAGAATATCTTACTCTGAGTTGGCTGGGTACCAAAAAAACTGCAAGGATTTGGGCGCAGTTAAGAATCATGACTTGTTCGATCTCCACATTGCATCAGGGTCCCGGGCACATCTGCAAGGTGCTGTTCAGACTGCAAAAAACTCGGAACGCATTCGTCCGGATCCTCCAAGAATTTCAGCATTTTTCAGCGTTGCCATTGCAGGAGGTCCACAGCACCAGTACCATGCTGGACTTTTGTAAATATGGCTGCAAGCCTGAACCCGTGGCCCTTGCCTCCGGCTGCTCTGGGTGCTCTGGCTGCTCTACACTCTCAAAGCATTGCCTGGGTGCAAAGAAAACATATGTATCAGAAATTTATGGAATATATTATATGTAAAAGTGTATATTGGTGTTTAAAGTGTAGTCTTCCAGATCTGGGGGTACAACTTCAGGGTCACCTGGCTTGTCGGCGCACACGATTCATGAAGGTTCCAAACATCAAAATGGTTTTAAAGAATCAGAGAAACAGAAGAAAACGGTTTGCAAAATTTACACTTTTCTTTTGGCCTCAGAGTCGGATTGGCAAATCTCGATCATCTTCTCGCAGCTGTCTTTTTTCTGCCTGTGTCAGCCAACAACTTTTCCTTATCCCAGCACAGTCACATCTAGAATCTAGAATCAAGAATCTGTCTTGACCTGGATGGTGCTACAACCTTTGCATGCTGCTGCAAATGAGAAAAAGTCATATCGAAGTCAGACAGCCGTGTAATGCAATCATATTGGGCAGAAAGCAACACATTTCTTGCTTCTGTTTCTAGCATACCCATGTCGTTGTAACGATCTGCTCGGAGCTTCAAGGCACATCATGACACATCGACTTGGTTTCAATGGTGTTCTCAGCATGCCCCAACCTCATCTGTGCTTTCAACAGGAATTGTTCTGATGGTATAGGTCTGCGCATGCATTGCTTTTCCTGCCACGTTCATCAAGTCCGTGGATAGTCATGGCACGATGAGCTTGACACGTGCAGCAATGCATATGCAATGAAGGTATGCAGCCACGTGTGCTGTCGCTTTTCTCCTCGTCTGTTAGACCTCGACGTCGGACAAGCTTGGCCTCAGAACCCTAAAGCGACTGACTACAACCAGTCTATTCATTCTATTCATCTTGGTCTATTCAATCTATTCACTCTATTCGCTTCACTCCGTCTGCGTCTCATCTCTGTGTCACTTAATTTTTTTCTGCAGTTTTGCAACCCGCTGAGGAGTGCACCATGTCCGCACGACATTAGTTGAAAAAACTTGAAAATGACGTGGATATTGTCACCACCAAACAGAAAAAAGATCCTTGGAATGAAGATGCATCTGCGCATCTCGAGTCAAACTAAAGGGGACCTCCATTGCTATGCTGACTTAAATTGCGCAGCGTTGAATTTGAATCTGTCCACAAGCTTGAACCAAGTAGAAGCAAAACGCCACATCGACCTGTTATACAAAGGCAACCAGGCATTCCTGCAGTTGCTAGGAAGCCGTTTTTGAGAGACCCATAGTATCGCAGCTCCGCCGGCTCAGTCACCAAACTCTACTTTTTCCCGCAGGATTGTCACTTCATGGGCCTGACGCCCCCTTGAGACACAGGACGAGTCCCTCACTCTGAATGAGTCCAGATTCTGCGCACTCAGCGCACTGAAGACGTGATGGGGCCGTCCAATTAATTGCTTAAAATGATGAGGGTTTGGTCAGGTCAGATTTCAGACCTGTATTGTTGCCAAATGAAGGCCAGCTATACAGCAATTCCAATCGCAAATTGCGAGAGCAGATTCCTTGTGCACCTTTAGGTCAACGTCATTGAGAGCCCTGTTGGGGCATTTGCACATGTCCTACTTCTGTGTCGAGAAGCCCGTCCTGTCGTTGGTATTCCAGCATTCGGGTGCTCCTCCGAAGGGGTGGACAGAGTCGCCATGCGCGGCGATTCCAAGCCACATAAGCACCTCCTTCGGGAGGACACCCCTTTCCATGTCAAATACCAGTCCCAACAAAACAAGATTCGGAGGCACACACATGTCATGACTGGATTGCATATTTCACATACAAACATTGTGCAGTACGTGCTTAGGATGCTTGAATCTTATTCCATCTCTATTTGCGACGAGACCTTCCAATGAACATGTGAACCACTTCGTTCATTCAGCGAAACTGCAAAAATAAACCAATCTTAAAGTTGGTGAGCACTCACCCCTGGCGGAGAAAAGAACAATGATGACATATCTTACGATTTTTTCCTTCCAAGATAACACATCCTAGTCCTGGCCCTGTTGAAACAAGTTCCACTATCCTTGACCATGACCCAATCTAATGCCCTATCAGTCCTCCTGCCAGCCCTACTGCGACTATGGCTGCAACTGTAATTGCAATAATACTTCCAATTGAAGGCTTTGGATCTGGGCCAGGAGGCAGTGCAGGTGTTGGGGAGGAACTGGCCGGCCAGCACTTTTTGCTGCTCTTGGAAAAGGTGCCTCCGTTGCTGCAAACGCAATGTCCATCGCGCCACTGACAACCGTAGTTCTTGGCCACCCAGTCACAATTGGATTGGTCGTAAGGATGACCCTTGTTGCTCACACAAACACTGCCATTCGTAGCAGGCATGGATGTTGTAGGCAAAGTGCTTGTGGAAGTTGTGGTGGTTGTCTCACTTGGCGGCCAACAATAGTGAGAACTTTTTGCGTAAATCCCACCATTCGAACAGACACACTGTCCTTCGCTCCATATGCAGCCATACGCCTTAGCAGTCCACTCACAATTGTCCTTGTCATATGGTCGACCGCTATTTGAGCGGCAAACGCTGCTATTGTCAGGCGAGGATAGCAAAGTTGTTGTGCTCGTTGTAGTAGGGGCACTTTTCTCAGGAGGCCAGCAATAATGACTTCTCTTTGAATAAGTCCCGTTGTTGGCGCATAGGCACCGTCCATCATGCCAAGTACAACCATAGGCTTTTGCTATCCAGCTGCAGTCTTCTTTTGTGTATGGGAGCCCTCGGTTGGAAACGCACTGGCTGGAATTCACATCCAGGGCACTTCCAAGACCCGTCAACAAACATGCAAGGAGCGTCAACATGGGATCCGCGACACCTACAAAGAATCTCGCTTAAATTGAGCTCTTGACGCAGCATGGAAGAGCACAGAGACTTTTTTGTTTGGCCAGGTTGGGAAAACTTAGTACTACCATCAACATGCCATGCTCAAGACTTGGGACGTCCATGTTCAACAAGAGACTTGCACACAATTTGGTTGTAGGCAAGTTGAGTGTGTTAAGCTGTTTTGCAACTAATTTCTCCCTCTGTAGCCTCTTCCATTCCAAATCTCATAAACTACAGGGCAGACCCGTGCAAACTGTCCAAACAGGACAAAACAGCAAAGAGACAAAATGACCTGAACAAATATCAATCAAAAGCAAAACCGCCTCCCAAACCAGTGACAGACCTGAATCGTCCGCACCACTCCAGAACAAGACAGGAATGAATGATTGTTGATATTGGCACGTGGATATCTGTCAGCTGTCAAAGAAACACGAATCGTGTCTGTTCTGTCATGTACGCAAGTGAGCCATGCCCATTTTTTCATGCAAAACATCATTTTGGTTGGCGATGAGAATGCTGATGAAAGCGAATCCATATCTTATATTTCAACGAAACAAACACAAAAACGAAGAGGCAACAAAACACAAAAAAAATGCAAGACAGAAAGAAAAATAACAAATTAAATAAAAACATTAAACAAAAAAATGCAAAGAACAAGCAACAAAAAACGAGAAAAAATGAAAACGAAGAAGCAGGCGACGGAAAGAAACAAAGAAAGAAAGAAAGAAAGAAAGAAAGAAAGAAACAAACAAACAAACAAGCAAGCAAACAAACAAACAAACAAACACAAACAAACAAACAAAACAAAACCAAACCAAACCAAAACAAAACAAAACAAACAAAACTGAAAAAAAAAACAAAACGAAAAATAAAAATAAAAAAACACGCGAATCCAAGGTTTCTATTGTTTTTGTTGTGTTGTTGCATTTTGTTTGCTGGTTTGTTTTTGGGTTTTTGTTGTTTTTTTTTGGACCTAGATGGTTACCATAAGGCTAAATAGATTTGAAATCCCTGGCTTCGTACCACGCTGAACCAGATATCCCTTTGACCACAATACAAAAGTTTGCAGTCTTGCCAGTGTGCAAGCTTTGGTCGTTGGAAAACAGTGAGTGCCAGTCTGCTGCGCTTCATGCCTGTTGCAAATCTGATGAAGAAAACAAATGTGACCCAAAATTTTATCATCTCAACAAATACACCTGAAATTGACTAAGTAGAGGCACGAACTTTCTATCCAGTTTGGACCCTGAATGGCTTAAACATACCATGTGTGCATCACAGCTCTCGCAACAAAAATCCTTGACATAACCAACAAAGCACTTAAATTGACATCAAAGAAGTCGACCACTTGCATTCGTGATTGCACACTCCACTATTATGTAAAGCAATAGCAAAGCGAAGGCAAAATCAGCTGATTCTAAGTCGTCAAATCAAAGTCAGTAGACCTGCTTTCATGTTTTGGTTTTTTCCCTAACCACCATGTCGCGTGGCCGTTCCCCACCTACTGTGTGCTCAAACTACAAACGGAAGAAACACTCAGTATTGCTCAGTACATGACCGAGACGACGATCAGTGTTGAGAGTTCTGTCTGCTACAGTTCGTAAAATTTATCAACAAATTCATACCAAGATTTTGTTTCACTCTGTGTGTATTTTCTCCATGCTGAGAATAGTTTTTTCTCGCACTGAGACTTGTCACTGAGATTCAAAGATTGATTTGATTCTGTGGGCGCTTGTTTTGCTCCAGTTTGTGTACGAACGGACACACCTAGACTAAATCTAGCTCACTTCAAAAAACTGAAAAAAAAGCATTTGCTGCCGTTTCCTCTACTCAACACTGCTTAACCCCAAATGCAATAAGTCTACAACCGAAAAGGACACCCTCGGAAATAATGAAACTGTTCACATGTAAAAACAGTTGTGTCCCGTCAAACAACCATAAACTTTCGGTTTTTGGCGGAATGTTGAAATCGAACTGTTGATCAGGTTTTCATGGTGACCTCACCATAACGCGCCAACACATGGTACTTCATTTGCACAGGTTCAACAACAGAGTGTCCCGCGCCTGTCATTTCACAAGAAGAAAGTGGATTCGAAATGAAATAATTTTCTTGGTCCCGGCAGTTCGGCAAAACCCCAAAGGCCAGAACCAAACATGAGCCCAAACAGCAAAACCAGGCTCAAGATTCCTCTAGCAAGCATCTTCTACACGAAATCAGTCACACAGACGGATCTCTCTCAAACAGTCGTATTGCGGGAAACAGCTTTGGAAGGGATGTCATCCTACAGTACCCAGGACACCCCCTTCAGAAGGAAACAGCCTGGCAGGAAACAGCCTCCGGAAAATAAGAGCAGCCTGTCACCAGAAAATTCGTGTCATGGGAAACCGCTCTTGGTAGGAAACGCCTCCGGCCAAGATATTGCCTCAAAAGGCAGGAAAAACCGCCAAAAACAAAGCAAACCACGGAGCGAACCGTGATGCACATATAGAGATTCACTTTTGTATGTCTTCGCGGGCTGCAAAAGTATTGAACGCTTTTTTTTTAAGCTCATGTGCACCCTCGAGGCTGACGGTCATCAAAACGTATTGTCTTTGATGCCCCCAAGCCGCTCAGTACTTCTTCACGATGTCATAGCAAATCTCGCACATAGATATCCCAAGTAACTCAAAGTCTCGAAGTTATGGTAGGTGGTGGTCCTGCATCCCGGTCATTGAACAAAGGTGAAGAGTTGGTTCACCCACGTCCACGTAGATGAAGCTGCGCAAGGCAGGAGTTCCATAGATAGTAATTGCCACAATACAAATACCAGAAAACAGAGAAAGGTCCTTGTTTCTGCTTCAGTAACCCAAATGACACAAAGATGATCCTGGAATTCGACTGTGACCCTGACGAAGATGAAAGAAATCACCAGGTTTTGTTTTTCCAGTCTGACCAGTTGCATTAGATAGTCCTACCATGGGCAAATGTCTGTTGCATGCCCAGTGTAGTAATGTATGTCGTCACAAACACGAGGGTCAAAGAGCCTGGAGTCGGCAACGTCAATTTAAATATATATAAAAACCCCAAGAATTTTGTGGTCTGTGGTATGAAAGATTTTGCACATGAGACACATATGAAGCCTTTCATACCTACCTTCAGCAGTATTCCATCTTGTGAAAGCTTCGGTAATAGACAGTTTGTTTGTGCATCGTGTGTTCCCGGAGCTCAAACTAGCCTCCACGAGCACGTATTGTCTTCTCACAGGGGCAGACTGCTCTTCCACCGGCGCGTTTTCCATTGCCGTAATAGTTTTTTTTGAGCTCATGCCTCGAGACTCTGAGAGTAAACGTATTATCTTTCATTGACTATTCCCACGTGTTAGAGAATAAGTGAAAGCAAAAAACCAGCTGTCTTCCAAAACGAAACAGAGAAACATAACTAAAAACCAAAGTCCAACCAAAACAAACCAAAACAACACAAGAAGACACCCAGGAAACTAGGTGCACTACACTTTCAGAAGATAAGTCTCTTAGCCGCTTAGTACTTCTTCACGCGGAAGCGTTGGACAGCAAGCAGTAGGTGTATCTCAATAGCTGGAAACTGGCCAAAAAGGCCTCTGTCAAAGATCTGGAACCGCAAATAAAGTGACAGGCAAACAATTACTGTCAAGCAGCACAAAGTTAAGTCCGAAAAAAACAGTGACTAAAACAGCAAGAGTAACAGCCACAATGCAAATGCCAGACATTCCATTGCCGTAGTAGCTGGCCATTTCTTAGAAATCGTAATGAGTGGATGGCACTGACTGTTCCAAACCAGTAGTACCTTGGATCCATCTCCATCTGGCCTACTGCTGCAAGTGACATAGTCGTCTGAAACTTATTGCGTCTCACAAGAAGAAAACAGAGCTTCTCCTCTTCCTCATTTCTAATCGGACTGCATGTATCTTGCTTGGGCGGACTCCTTTCGTGGTGGCGCAGTCTCATCCACGTTGACGTGGATGAACCAACTTTTCACTGTTCAATGACGGGATGCAGGACCACCACCTACCATAACTTCGAGACTGAAAGTCACTTGGAACATCTATGTAGAAGATTTGCTGTGACATCAACAGATCTCGGATGAGTACATGGCAGTGAATCCAAAACACTCCAGGTGGTCAATCTTTGGCACATGAGATTGCAATTCCACACACGTCTTTTGAACGACACAGGTTCGAAAAGCCGTAACTGGAGGTTTTGTTGCAGTTTCTGCAATAAGAACAGTCTGTTTCCAAAAGCTGCGAACTTGATTCACCAGCTGTAAAGTCTACGACTTTATGAGCCATTGGGAGATCTTTCTACTTGCGGGAATTGCAATGTCGTCGTGGAGGTAGTAAGCGTTCTGAGAATTTCATTGTTCTGAAAGCGTGGTGTTTCACTTGGATTTCTAAGTGTCATTCTCTGTTTCACATTCTTTCTGACTCTGTTGATTTCACTCTGTCCCTGTCTCTGTTGTTTCTTTCACTCTGTTCCTATCTATTCTTCGATTCTATCAATTTCACTCTGTTTTTTCCGTCTGTTCGTTTCACTCTATTCCTTTCACTGTTTCTTTCACTCAGACGCTCTGTTTCTTTTACTCTGACCCTTTCACTCTAATCCTTTCACTTCGGTTCTTTCACTCTAATCCTTTCACTTCGATCCTTTCACTCAGGTCACCTGTTCCTTTTTCTCTATTTCTTTCACCTCTCCTCTTTTCACTTTAATTCTTTTTTTGTCTAATGGCTGCATGGCTTAACGACGGTCGTTGTCCAGACGGTCGCTCTTCTGTCAGCACTAACCATATAACAATCGAGGTCAATGTTTTCTGTGTTGAAATGACAACTGTACACGTCATCTAGAAACGCAGAATAAAGCTAGTGGTCTCCCAGAGAGTGCCTTTCGTGTG
>DF243767.1:11188-34575 GCA_000507305.1 Breviolum minutum Mf 1.05b.01 | reverse complement strand
AGGTCGCGCGGTTTGGTTCTGCATGACGGCTCGCCTCTTTCCATGGTGTGTGTTGCTTGTGTGCTTACTGGTCCGAGTAGGCAGTGTGGCTGATTTTGCTGCAGCCGCTTGCGAAGTCCTGTTTGTCTTTTGTCTGGTGGATGCGAAGTCTGTAAGGGCAGGAGTGCTGGCTCCGGCTCGGAATGCTTGTGGAATTGTGTCAGGTATAGTGTGTGCCTTGAGCTGATCTTCATCGGATCCCGAAATCCACTCAAAATGTCCTTCTGCGTGAGAGTAGAGCATAGCGATGTGCCCTGATGCACCTTCCTCATTCAAGAGCACCACTTTGCCCGAGTCTTTGTCAATGACATAGATACGTTGACGTAATCCTAGAGCTGCTGCCTCAACTTCCAATGTTGTTGCCCATGTGCCACTCTTTTGTTGTTGCTTTAGGTAAACGTCAAAGGTTTCTAAGTTCATTGTGCCTCTGGCATTCTTGCCATCCCACCTTGGCTGGAATATGTCATGTTTCTTTGCCATGTACGCGTGTAGCCAATCTCGCATCTGTCGATGTGTTCTAGGCTTGCTTTTGTCATGTGCTGTGAGCGCTTGTGCTAATACATGGTAAAGACAGTCGCCTGGGGCGGGTGTGGGATGAATACTTCTTCCTGACATGGGGCGGGTGTGGGATGAATGGTGCACAGAAATGTTGTCTACAAACTCATGAAAGCTGAACAACTGCAAACTTGATCGCAAAGTGAAATGAGAACTGATTCAACTCAAAATTTTCCAGCACAAGCATCGACCGATGTCTGGGTCCAGCTCCGTTGCTGGTCGTTGAAAAGGAGATATGTCTCTGATAGGTCATTGCGATCCGTACTGCAACCATGGGCTTCCGACCGACGTCGTCGGACATGTTCCATGGCCTTAGCAGCATCCTGCCCATAGTGCTCCAAAATCTTGTCCCATTTCACATAGGAGCCTAGTCAGCAACATAGGGGACAAAGCAAAATGAACTGACAGCTATTGCTTCAACACTTCTTCATGGTGATGCATCTGTTGTCCAGCCTGAGTCTCGAGATTGTTCTTCATTGACCCTTTTGAAGCGTAACGCTGCTTCTAGGGCGAACCCGTCCCCTTCCAGGTGAATGTGATCTGGCATGTGTGTGTTTGTACGCATTCACGCAAAACCAAACTGGTTTATCATGCATGGCCTTCCGACAGAAGAAATTTCTGGAACATGGCGAGCTTCTGATCATTGCTTCCCCTGAAAGCCAAGAGACAACAAACAAGCTCACTTTGAAATCTCATGACACATCACAAATCTGTTTTGTCTGCCTTTGAAAAATACATATTTACAAAATGTCGTCAAAGTAAAACTGAGCAAGTGACTCCCAAGCTCTGACCACTTCGGCGCATTTTGGGTTCCTCTCACAGAACCGGCGGAAGGCTGCGTATTCCTTCGGGTGCGACAGCGAAGTTGCAGGACGTTTGATAAGTGCAAGTTGCATGTCTGCGGTCATTGGGGTGCCAGGAGCTGGCAAACCAGGTGTGAGAGCTGCAGCTGTTGGTGTGCCAGGAACTTGCGAACCAGACCCAAAAGGTGAAGGCTGGGGTGCTGGCTGGAACTGCAAGGCCGCTGGTTGTGCTGCAGGTTGAGGTGCTGCATGTTGAGGTTGCACTGTTGCTTGCAGCGGTGAGGACTTCTCAGACGGTGCTGCAGATGACGCTGTTGACCCCAAGGCTGCCTGAATGATCATCAATGCTTTGTCAGTATTCTTACTTTCCAAGCCCTTCTTCGCAATCATGGCTCAAACTTCCAACACCTTCTTGCTATCACGTGGTGGTGCACCCGACCCAGCAATTGAAGGCACTGATGGTTTTTTTGGTGTATTGAGAAGTTGCGCGGCCACAGAAGCATTTGCTGCCAAAACTCGTGGGTCGACTGGCTCCGGTGGTGTAGCCTCTTGCACCACCTTTGGTGTCTTCTCCGACGTTGGTTCTAATCGTGATGTCATCAATGCTGGTCCTGCTGTTTGAGTTGGTGCTTGCAAACCAAGGGCCTGTGACATTGGCACTCTTGGAGGTAGCACTGCGGCCACTTCTCGAGGAAGATTTGCATGATGCAAATGTTGCCCACCTTGTCCTTCTGGAAGAGGTCGATCTGCAGGTAGCTGCTGCTGCGGCTGTTGAACTGCATGTTGCCCATGTTGCCCACCTTGTCCTTCTGGAAGAGGTCGATCTGCAGGTAGCTGCTGCTGCGGCTGTTGTTCTGCGCGTTGCGCACGTGGTCCTTCTGAAAGATTTGGAGCTGCAGGCATGGTTCCTGGATTCAGTGTTTGAATCCTGTCCTGAGAAGAATGTCCATCAATTGGTTGAACACCGAACCCTGGAATTGGGGTTGGAGACACCTCTGTGGTAGAAGATGTTGCAGCTGCAGTCTGTCTAAACCCTGGCCCAAAAAACATAGTGTGAGGGGTCGGTGTGATAGTGGGTGTGGGTTTGAACTGGCCCCAGTACGTTTTGTATTGTTGTTTTTCTTCTTCACTCAAAACTGGAAGTGCATCTGCTGGTAACCGTGGTGATTTCTTTCGGCAAGGGTCACCCAAACCAATCGCACCACTGGTCCGCGCTTGTGATGCAGCTGCAGCATGTGCTGCCACCGGCGCCACACCCTTCTGCACACTCATTACATCCAGCGCAGCATCGAAAGTCCCACCACGTTTGAGATCCAGCATGGCCGCACTGCCTTCCGCAGGAGAAAGTGCCTGGCAAGCAGGGAGAGTTAGTTATAAAGGACAAGCTAGCCACTGAATTGATAGTTGATGGGGATCAATGCATGCAAATGACAGCAGCAACAACATTGGGTCGAGTTGCAGAGGTGTGATCAAGTTTTGCCCATACTATTGCCCCAGGCTTCGGAGAATACTTCACCGGTTGTGCATATGGCATGATGTTACCGAGAACCCAGGCATACACATTTGTATATGACTGCAACATGCTCAGATCGTAAACTTGGTGTTTGTGCATATTGTCAGGGTTCAGCAAGAAACGGGAGTGATCGAGTTTACTTGATGTACAGGGTTGGAACTGGCCATCAGGGCTACGTCGTGCGATCTGAAAACAGTCTTGAATGATAGCTTCACCAACCAAATACTGATTTCCACTCTGCGCAATGCATATCCTGCCCCGTTTGGATGTCCTTGGCTGCATGCGCATAACCTGGATGTATTTAGAAAGCTGGGATAACTAGAAGGAAAAGACATTTTGTTTGACAAGAATGCATCATACACCTACAGAATCTTGAGTTGGGTATTGATCAATCCAAAAATCTTTTGAGACAAGGATCTGCCGAGAGCGAAGCTCCCATGTTTTGTTTGCAAAGAGAATTTTATTGCACCATTCTATCTTAATGATCAAGGCCACATCAGGGATGTTGACGGTCTGCCCCACCCTACCAGTGGCCTTGGCGATCAATGCATCAGCACTCGCGTCGGAAAAAGACGAACTGTGGCAGACCTTGGACGCACCTCTCTGCAAACCATCCTCCGGGTCGTCAGGGGCAGTATCACCAAGTTCAAGTGTGGGGGCAGTCATCAGAGCCCTTTCAGCATCAGACATTTGTGCATCCTGACCATCCCCAGTAACAGGCTCGGGATCGTCACGTTTTTGGCGTTTCCTTGGCGGTCTGCAAGATGCACACACACATAAGAATCATGAAACATATGGGTTCTGTAAATTACTCAGAGGTTCAATCAGCCTAGTTGCATCCGTTGGTTGAGTTCTGCGACTTGAGCTTCATGGAGCCCAAGGTTTCCCAGCAAGTGCTCATCCAACATGGACAGCCAATGATCCTTCAAGTGAATCTGAATATGTGAAGCAATATTAAATGGTACAAAGTTTGATGTCACATTTGATTCAGCATGTATTGCAGACCACTCACATTAGTAAGGCAGCCAAGCATCAGCACCCCCTTCAGGAGGATCACATTTCATCACCATGACAAACAGCACACACCCACCGGTGTGTGACAGCGCGATCGATCGCAAAACTTGCAAACGCAAAACGGAGCTGTGCACATGCAACTCAGACTGTCACGTGCTTTAGAAACAAGAGTTTGGACCATCAAACATTGCCCAATGTGAAGTTATCAAACCACTATATGACATGAACATAGCATATATGATGCAATGATGACTTGCAAAAACCTGAAAAAACATCAACCAAATCACAAAAAACTAAAACCTAGAAAAACACCAAAATTTACAGAAATTTACTGAAATTTACGGAAATTTACGGAAATTTACGCGTTTTTGGGAATGATTTGTTTTCGATTTTTTTGATTTTTTTGTTGGGCATTGATTCAGATCGGTTCCCATGGGTTAAGGAGTCAAAGGGTTGCAATCACACCTCTCTAGATTGAAGTGTTGCCCATGTTGAAAGTCATGTGTGTAGGTGACTTGTTAGATCTGCACCTTCAATGGTGTTTATTTTCTAGTTGCCTTACTTTCACGAAAGAAGGGCTGGGTTCATGGGTTGATGATTCTGGGGGTTGGATGTAAAGGTTAGGGCCAGGGTGGCCATCGCAGCAACAAAGCCTGCTAAGTTGAATTGCCACACCCCAATTTATGCGCCAAGTGGGGTTAGGGTTAAGGGTCGGGTGCAAAAAGGGCAAGTACAAAGTTCCCCTAAAGTGAATTGCGGCCCCCTGCGTCAAGGCCTTCTAAAGTGAATCGCGTTGCGCAAAAAACTTTCTAAGATAAGTGGGGTTAGGGCTAAGGGTTGGGTGTAAAAAAACAATATAAAGCCACCTAAAGTGAATTGCGACACCCCGTGTTTCAACGTTTAGGGTTTAGGATTTAGGGTTTAGGATTGTTTTTTATTTTTTATTTTTTGAATTCATTATGGCACTCAAGATGCATATGTTTGTTTTCACATATGTAAATATAATGCATATATAGGGTGGTTTTCAAAAAAATGAAGAAACTATCAATATAGATGACATTTTTTGTTACACAAGTGTACATGAGTTTACAAAAGTTTACGGAAGTTTACAAAAGTTTACGGATGTTCACAGATGATGAAAAACATACACAACATGTTTGCAACATCACCACTGGCTGTAACCAGCATGCACATGAAGAGTGCTATACAGGCCATCATGCTGGAAGAGCCAGCATTGGGCATGCTTTGAGGTACTGTACAACCTCCTCCATACTGCATACGTGCATCGTCCCAAAGATCAATGGGACTTTGGAAAAGAGCTGCAATCTCATCAGCCTGATATTCCAGAGGAAAACACACAAACCATGACATACCATGACTATGTGCACAATGCAAAACTGGAGAACAATTAAACCAGACCTCCTGGTATGATCCATCTCCCACGTCGAACATGAGACCTTGTTGTGGTTGAGCGCATGCTGCACAATCGATTCCATCTCTTCTAACCTGGTCGTAGTGGACACGACATGCTGCTCGCTATCACCACAATATGAAACACTGAGTACTTGAAACACCCCTGAAAACCCTGGATTCATGAGGGGAATCCCTTGACAACCCTGCAATCCGTATTTTGCGTTATGGTAAACCCTGTATATTGTCAGCAAGTAACACACTCACCAGTCCATGCAGCCACCAATGCTTGCCCAAATTCCTTAGAGTAAGCCTGTGTTGACTTCAACGCAGCAGGTTTGCCAGTTATGCGCAACCTGCCACTTGCATCACGTTTTTGGTAACAAGTTCCTTGCCACGGTCAGCCAATCGTTTGGAATCCTCTGTGGAAAGGGAATTCCGCAAAACTGCCCATTTGGTATGATTGCTATATAGGACTGTCGGCTTCGCGGTCTCAGCTGAATAGGCACCTTGTTTTGTTTTGCTTTTGTATACTATATGCTTGCTACATAGTCCCTGCCAACGGTCCAGGTTGATTAAACCCCTCTTGTGGTCTGGTTGCTCCACAACCACCTCCTGACCTATCACAAAACTCAAATCTGTGAGTAATGATGTCCGAGTCGATATCAAATTTGCAGTTCTCACAGATCGTTCATTTTCATCTCCTTGCGGCAACATAAGTCCACGGCCACTCGTTCCAAGATTGAGATAGCAAAACGAGGAACCTGTCAGAGCTCAGAACAAATTGTGGTTTTAAAAAACTACAAGTGGTTTTTAAAAACATGTCACAGTACAATATTTGGTTTCTGACTTGCAATCCAAGAGGCACAAAGGCGCAAAGAAGGCCAAACCACGGCGTCGAACACATCGGACGATGACAAGGCATGCCCTAAAGTAAGTCAGGTACAAGGCTGCCATGAATGTGTGGTGAGGAAAAAGTCCAAGGTTCATCATAGAGTATAAGGACAAATATTCTGCCAAGTGTCAAAAAACGGGCTGCTGTTGTGACATCAAAGCATTGCCCATGCTCAATGTCTGCGAAAGCAACTGCATAACCGAGCTCCTGAGAAACATGGAAGAAACATACGGACACCACTTGGATAAATCGAGCTGAAATGCATCGCCCACAGATCAAATTGCCTGCAATGCTGCAGTGACACTGCCACACCCAGAAAACACTTCGCATGCATCTATATCGCCAACCAATGGTTCCTCATGGATGCAGCACAGCAATAATGTACAAATTCTGAAACAGAAGGTTTACTATCAATGGTTGACTTCGTATGTGGTTGACCTTTGCAAGCTGCCCAAACCTGGACAAGGCACCACATTTGACATGTAGGCCAAAAGGAACAGGACCAGCACCAAACATCGCGGCAGCCCTGCTGCCAGCATCGCTCTCGCATATGGTCGGGCTGTCATGGTCATTTACTGCACAAAGTAAATGTTCACATCAGTGGACACATATATATTCATATGACATGTTTGATTATATGTTTTCCATTCATTGCGATTACTGCATCAAGTTGCACATGTGTGACACACTGCTTCTAAACTTGCCAAACAGGAGCTGCGGGTAGGACATCTGAATTCGGGCACATCAGGTGACAAAAAAAAGTCCACACACTCTTTTATGGTTTCTCAAGCTGATTTGCAATTGCAAGGGCAAGGGGGTATATGGCCTCTGAAGAAGGGCACGTGTGCAGCAGATCGAAGTGACCTTGGCATATGACAGCTTAACTGAACACTGTCACTGCACATGTTTATTAATTTGGCATTGGCAAAAATGATGCATTTAAACAGGACACAGTCACCAAAGTCAACAGCACACGCTAAAGTCGACTGGGATGTCGACGGTCTGCCCCACCCTACCAGTGGCCTTGGCGATCAATGCATCAGCACTCGTGTCGGAAAAAGACGAACTGTGGCAGACCTTGGACGCACCGGGTCGTCAGGGGTGGTATCACCAAGTTCAAGTGTGGGGGCAGTCATCAGAGCCCTTTCAGCATCAGACATTTGTGCATCCTGACCATCCCCAGTAACAGGCTCGGGATCGTCACGTTTTTGGCGTTTCCTTGGCGGTCTGCAAGATGCACACACACACATAAGAATCATGAAACATATGGGTTCTGTAAACTACTCAGAGGTTCAATCAGCCTAGTTGCATCCATTGGTTGAGTTCTGAGACTTGAGCTTCATCGAGCCCAAGGTTTCCCAGCAAGTGCTCATCCAACATGGACAGCCAATGATCCTTCAAGTGAATCTGAATATGAGAAGCAATATTAAATGGTACAAAGTTTGATGTCACATTTGATTCAGAATGTATTGCAGACCACTCACATTAGTAAGGCAGCCAAGCATCAGCGCCCCCTTTCATAGCCTGCTTCCACCTCAGTTAGGCGTAGTCAACCAGGGCCCAGGGGATCAGTACATGCATGATTTGAGAAA
This sequence comes from Breviolum minutum Mf 1.05b.01, assembly GCA_000507305.1. Classification (NCBI taxonomy): domain Eukaryota; class Dinophyceae; order Suessiales; family Symbiodiniaceae; genus Breviolum; species Breviolum minutum. The sequence continues at coordinate 26,754 of DF243767.1, read as the reverse complement.
CCATCGAAGTTGCAGTTGAATGATTTGACACCTGGGTATAAATTTGTTTGAAGCTTCAATACTCCGATAACCATAATGCATATAGATTTTGGTGCATCGTTTCCCCAAACACCTTTTTTTCACGGAAAAAACTCGAGCCAAAGTGATCCAAAGTGCCAAAAACATGCGATTGCACATGTTGCACAACTAGCTACGTTCAGCCAGTCTGGCTGCCTTTAAAAGATGTTCCGGTGGTGGGTAATCTGGAGGCCGTGGCTGGAGCCGCTTCTTCTTAGGAACCACTGGCATAGGAATCTCAGTCCATACCTCTGTGTGAGCAATCTCAAGCCACACACCGGACCCTGGAAGGACAGGCTCCGTGGCATTCTCATCCCACACCCATTTGCCACCAGTACTGCCCGTGTCGACATCATTTTGTTTCCAATGATCCGTAGCAGTATCATCACCCCATGATCCATTGTACCAGGAATCATCGTAATACCCAGATGCATCCGGGCCCCACCAATCCTCATATTCATTCCACCAATCCTCATATTCATTCCACCAATCCTCATATATTCATTGCCTCATATATTCATTCCACCAATCCTCATATTCACCCCAATCACCATAAGCCTCTTCACCATCACCAGCACCGCCAATCTGCGGGTCAATGGCTGCTGAAGATGCTGGGGGATCTTTGCGAGCTCGGGGCTTGGGAGGGGGGACCAACACACCACGGGTTGTAGTGGGAATGCCGCCTGGTGCTGGTGGAGGAACATGTGCAGGCCCTTCTGCATGTTTTGTACATTCAACCGGTTCCACATACTGATGCCCATGAGATTCGGATGGTGGAGCAGGAGCACCATCTGAAACAACTTTTGACGCATCATGATCATTTGTTGGATCCAAGACTCCGATTTCACCTTGTTCAACGTTTTGATGACCATGATCCAAATTTGATTCGGATGCTTGTTCAACTGTTTCCATAGCATGCTGCCCACGCTCCAAAACTGATTCGGATGCTGGATCAACTGGAACATGTTTTTTTGGTGAAGGATCCACAGCTGCTTCATCACGATGGGACAACCCTTTTTCACTATTGGGAAGATCTGTAGATGATGTAGCTTTCATAGGATCTGCTTTCACTTCTCCAGGTGTTTCATCAGTAATAGGCTTCTTGCGCTCTTTTGAATTGCCGGTTTTCTGTGGTAGTACTTCTTTAAGAGCGTGCCTTAGACGTTCATGTACTAGGGGAGGTACCTCTCGATCCATCGCTGTAAATGTCACGCCCTGCGGTGCCTTTTCCAAAATGGCATCAGACATGACTAGCGATGGTTGGGGTGAAGGACTGTCACGCCAAATGTGAATTGTCCAATCATCCCCATCAATCGGAGGGTATATGTAGCACCTTGCGGCCTGCAGGTCATCCAAGGAGTCTCCGTAGACGACTTGCAGCATGATTCAAAACTTTGGGCCAAAGGATTCATCGCAGATTTCAAGGTCCACATCCATTTATCCTCAATCCCGACCTAATGCTAGGGGTGCTGATTGAATATACCAACTAGAATGGTGACCAACTCCCTCGTCGGTGACTGGATGCTGGGGGGCCGGGCGCTGCAGCGATGCTCTCGAACTTTGGCCAGGCTTGAGTCTGTCCTGTTGCCCGCTTCATTTGCAAGAAGGACAACTATATATATGTGCATTTTTAATCGTTCCTGCATGACCGTTTGTAAGTCCAATTTGTTGGCGGCATCAAGGTTGACAAGATATACATAGAAGCTTCCAGCCAGCCTGAATTCATAAATGTCATCCAAAAAATCAGACTGATATGATTTTTTGATAATTGATCGAACTTCAAATCAGCTAAGAAACAAGACTCCAATCGAGGAATAGTAGGAATTCTTGTGTGCAGCTTTGACCTCCTCTGAAGCCTTCAAAGTCCAAGACCTGCTAGGTTTTCACTAGGTGGATACTTTGAGATACTTTGGGATATCGATATATGTATATATACATAATCCAAAAGTTTTCAACTGGGCCATTGGCTTAGTAGTGGGGGCAAGATCTTCAGGACACGCAAAGCGAACGAACTTGTCTTTGTTGTTCTCCATCTCAAGTAATGCCGGTCGCGTACCTGGCAGCTGTTGGATGGCTGGTTTATTGTTTTTATGCATTAAATCAATCTCCTCACACTTGCAACCAGCTGCGTGTCTTCACACCGGAGCAATTTGGAGGCTAGTGGTGGTGTCGGCGCAGAGCCATTGCATGCCACCATGGTCATGTCCTCCAAAAAACTCTTCTGTGTGAACTGGAGCAAGGTGCTAACTTTGTTTTTACTTATACTTTACCAAACCCTAGTACGCCGCGGCCCGGGGGCCGGTAAAGCGTGACCAACCTGAAACCGTTGCGCATTAAGATCTCGTCCTTGACCTGCGCCATGGGGCTCCATCACAATTAAGGTTTTGACTTGGTGGCATGAACACCAAGTGGAGCAAGAAAATGGAGAATCGATACCAGTCACAACATGCTGGTCATTTGCAAGGAGCCTTTTAAACATCCCTCGCAGAACTCCGCGTACGACCCATCACACCAATTACAGTCTTAATTGGAATATTGGAGGCAGAAAACTACCTACCTATGCATCTGTATGCATGTTCCTTCGAAACATGGACTTGCTAGAACCTTCGCTTCTTCCTCTCAGATTCTGGGAGGTTTGCAATTAAAGCCCTTAGGCAACATAATGGGTTCCCGTACAAATCACGCAAGAAAATGTGCTGAGTGTCGAGTTAACTACTAGGTTCCTGACTCCCTGACTTTGGATTCTTTCCACAACTTGAGGACATCCTCCCAGCCAACTACTAGACAGTATTAACAGCATTGATTGCAAAACTTTCTGTGTGTAAACAACTATAGAAATGCGTTTCGAACACAGCGATTGTAAGCGTGTCTGAACATGGTCCTGATATGGTATCTTCAGCTCCTTGCCTCTCGCTATGAACTTGCGGTATGCCTCGAGTAAGATGCCTGAATGCCTGGCTTGTATTGCAAAGGTTCCTGGAGCAGTGCGCATGTAACTTAAATCACTATATACTCTGGAAAGTCAAGCGTTGACATGATGCATAATGTGTAAAAGTCCTTGCTTGTCGCATCGCCAGTCTCCGCAGCAGCATCCTGGAATCGTGGCAGTGGTGTGGAGGTTTAAAGAAAGTAGCTAGCTACCACTCAATCCAGAAAGCATAAACATGCACATGTCGTCTCATGTGTTGGCAAGATGGTGTTCGACTCCTTCAGCTTGCCATCACTGTCTCGCTTTGGAGCATCCTGGCATTTTCTGACCAAAAGCATGGGCAAAAAAGGCCGGCAGTCAAGGATACATAAGTTGACAATATTTCGATGTATGGCAACTTCTCTTTAGATTTAGATTTCGATATTTCAGAAACATGTGTAAATATAAAAACATGCACGATGCAAAATCAAGACATGTGACAAAATGAATCCAGACTCAAGACATTTGCGAAGTCTTCATTGAAATCAAGAACCGTCTGTCCTTGGGAGCTCCAGCGCTTTCCTGCAGCAAGTGGCATGCGCAGAGGCATGAAAGCTCTCTGAGTGAACTTGACATGACATCCCCTAGTGTCATATATCCCGGGCCAGCCTGCTGTTCCTGATGTGGAGGCTTGTCCAATTCCTGCACATTGCGGCCAACAAGCACCTTGTAGGCCTAACCTTTATGTAACTGCGAATCAGCTGCGTAAATTGAAATAGCACCTCCTTATTCTTCACAGTCGCATCCTGGAACACCATCATCATGTAAGAGCTAGAACTGAACAAAAATAACAAGCTTATAACGATGACCACAAGGCTAAAACACAAATGAAATGGTATATATACATTCATCATCATCATCATCAAGGACTATTTGACTTTGTGAAGGACCGCAATGCAAGTGTCACAGCAAAGATAGCTCTGTCCTCACGAGATTTTGCCTGATCTTCAGGTTGAGAGTCCAACCACACGGCCTTCCCATCAACCACAGCATTGCTAGCCTCGCCCCATGATCTCAAAGCATCGCTGACAACTCAAAAAAAACCTTGGTGCATACGGCCTCCTCCATCTTAGAGTCATCAGCCTGCAAAGGCATGGTAGACATGCAGTTGTCTCTCATGCCCCATGTCCACGAAAATATCCATGCCTTGACACACTTTGCCCTGGACTTCACAGCAGCTGCTTTTGGCGCTTTCGACGATGAGGCTCCTACAACAATCATTTTGACTTTGAACTTGAAGACCCAGAAACCAATATGTCCCACAGCTCCTCCACCAGTCACCTAGCAGCAGCAATTCAAAGAGCACATTGGTCAAGCGTTCAAGATTGAAAGCTCACAAGCCAAAACGACACGGCCTTCTGTTGTGGCTTCTCCTCCACCACGGCCTTCTGTTGCGGCTCCACCTTGCAACACTGCAACACTCAATCTAGAACCAGCTAAAAGATTGAAAACTCACAAACCAAAACGGCACGGCCTTCCGTCGCTTCTGCTCCACCACTGCCTTCGGTCGTGGCTGNCTTCTCCTCCACCTGACATATATGCAACACTGCAACACTCAGTCTGGAACCAGCTAAAACAACAACTTGTTGCACGACACAGCTTTATTTATCTGAAACATGCCAGCAAAAATGAGACAAGACACATCAGCTGCAGATGCGTTGGTCACATTGGCAAGTCCTTCAACCACTGTAGGCCAATGCAAGTATGAAGTGAAAACTGAATGTCACCATGTTTCAAAGATCAGACCTGTCCTCCTTTACGACAAAGCTCACGGAATTGGCGTTTGTGTTGAAGCCGTGGGTCCCAAGGTACAGCTGGAGGATTATCCCACAGCTGATGCAAAACATGCCCAAAAACATGCGGGGGTGGAGTTTTCGGACGTGGGATATCACCTTTTTTAGATGGTGGTCCTTCAGCATACTCAACAACGAGCGTGTCGACGTTGTCGAGGGGGCTTCCAACTGTTCCTATAAACATGTAGCGCTCATCATTTAACTGTTAGACTCAAAAACCATCAATCCATGGAAAGACAATAAAAAGAAGCACGCACCATACAGCTATTCAGGTGGAAAACGACTTAACGCTGAATTTCAGGTGCAGGCCTTGGTTTTCCGGGGCTTTACTGCCCCTCACAAACTTCTTCTGCAACAGGTTTGTTTTGCAAGCTGCTTTTAATGGAAGCAACCATGCTCTGCCCTGCCAAGCACAACATGGGCCAAGCGTGCATGTATAGACAAAGTTCAGGAAAAAAATCAAGAGCTGACATTGAACGTATGCGTGCAACTACATGTCACAATTCCATGAAGGGCCTTCCGCACATTGGGGGTCTTCTTTGCCTGCCTCAAAACCTCTTGTGCCTTAACGCTGGGACACAGTTAAACTTCAGACTTATATATATGCCAAAACACTAGCTTGAATGCATTGATCCGCAACAAAACACATCGCATCAACACGTCGCATATAATGCTGCCATAGCGCAATGCCTTTGAGAGTACACGCCTGGCTATGAGCCAAAGCACGATCTGCAGCTGCAGGTTGATCACGATCAGTTCCAGCAACCTTGCAAAAAACACGCCATTGATGAAGGTGCCTGCATGTTAAGGGACACGCAATTCCCGCCTCGGGTGTGGAAGTAAACTTCATCACTATAGCTGCGTCGATGTCATCGACCGCCCACAAACTGCCAGCGGCCTTGAACACTTCCAAGGACCTTGGATGTATGCATATTTCAAATTGTTGCTGTGCATGCCTGCAGGCAACACAAAAGTATTTCATGCACAACACAAAAGTATATACCTTGATTGCAAACATGCAAATGATGCAAATGAACCACAGGTGCATGCGGTAAAGACTCTTGAGAGCAACATCGCAGTTATCTTTGATCAACTCCTTCTTGACCACACACGGTTCCTTCGTCTCCCCATCGACGTCTTGTATATTGATAAGCATCTCCTTCTTCAATTTGATGAAATTGCCCTAGCCAGGATTCTGACACACGTAAACATGAAAAGCCATCATTTCATGTAATACAAATCATTCACTTCAATTGTTTCACACCCAAAAAATATCCTGCCTGATCTGGTCCTATATCTTTCCATGCTTCGACCAACAGTTGAGAATCCATGGCTCAGTTTGTTCGAGACCTCCCTCTTAAAATCACAAACACATTGAACAAACAAACACTGCGCTATTCCTCGTTGCCTCCCTATATATTGGATATAATATCTGCGGTATATCCAATTATAGTGGAGACATATCATGCACCGCAACCACCATATTGCATGGCATGGCCCTTGAACCACGGCCAGCGCTGCCCGAACAACTTCACTTGACTGCACCATGTCAGCATCCTCCAAAATCACGGCTAAACTTCATGAAATTTCTACATGTCAAACTTAATTGTTAATTCAAAAACATTGTAAATATATAATTTTAAAAAAGGAACGTATCAGATATCTATCATGGCCACAACCAAAAATTTGGTTAAAATTCATTCAATTGAAAAAAACTTTCCGGTGCATACAACAACTTCGTGGAGAATCCGGCCCGGCGGTCACACCAATATCATTTGCCAACGAAAAGCTGTCTACCGTCTAGAGAAGAGCCACAACATGGGGGCCCATGGACCCACGGTAGCCAGAGGAGGAGAGGTTGCGTAATGCGCGCGGGCTACAAAAGGAATTTCGCAACCTGGTGCCCCAACTTTTGGGCGATTTTGGGTACCTCAGGGTATTCAATTACCCAGGACCCATGACCTTCCCAAGTGGACCTAGTGCGCCTTTTTCACGTGCAAGTTGTAGTGACATCGTTCGCAAAAGGGCCCAAAACAATTTGGTTTCGTGCACATTTCTTTTGTCATGGGGATTGTCTTTTGTCCCGAAGACATGTTTTTTTGTCCTGGGGATATTTTGTTTTGTCCTGGCGTCAAATGTTGGAAAGGACAAAACTTCTAGTTTTTTAACATGTTTTTTTGTCCTTTTCAAAATTTTGAGCTGGGGTCAAATTTCTGAAGAGGACAGGCCTGCAGGATGACAAATGACATGACAATCTCTCCACATGGCAATACAATGCCAAGACTTAACGCTGAGGCGAAGAAGAAAAAGATGATGGCGACAGCTGTGTTATTTACTACAGCCTTGAAGGGCTATACCTGAAGTTGCAGGCCTAGTGGGATCCGCCTGGCGATTGTTTGATGATCTATGGCGATTGTTTGGTAACCCGCTTGGCAATAACAGCCATTCGTGACTGCCTGGTAACGGCATCGGCGTATGAAAAGTTCACGGGCCGTTCATGTTGAAGTTGAGCGTTGATGCACACGTTGAAACACTGACAGAGTATTTTCCTTCGTTCTGGAGTTCTGGGAAATCCATTGCTACATGGTAATGCCACTTGTGACTTTGTTTTGCAGTCCTGTTTCCAAGGTTTGGATTGGTGCAACAGCGCCTGGCGATTTGTAATGGTGACAAAAGGGTTGGGCATGTGCAGATTCGTCTGGCGATTTATGATTGGGGCAGATGTTCAGATTGGTCTAGCAATTTTTTGATGGAGACACAAGTCAAGAAAGTGTTCAGACTGGTCTGGCGATTAAGGGGTAACAAAAGGTTGTCTGGAGATTAATGATGGGGGAACAAAGTCATGTTTACATGTTCAGATTGTTCAGCCATGTTCAGCCTGTGACAAAGAGATGCATCACAATGCTGATTGTCATGCGAGTGGCTATTTTAAGCTCAGAGTCCTGCCTTTGATTTTCTGTCTGGCGTCTGTTCTGTCTGGCGTCTGGCGCAATGGCAAAAAACGTGGTCAAAAGGCCAGCGGCCATGAAGACCATGAAGAAGCCTGTGGCCAAGAATGCTGCAAAGAGAAGGCCGTCTCCACCTCCTGCTGCCAAGTCAATACCTGCACCCTTGGCCACAAGCTTGCATCCAACGGTCCAATGATGGTTTTGCCTTTCTTTGAGCAACGGTGCACCATTCACCGGATATGTAAGGTCAGCCAGGATGTGGTCCAGATTGCCAAGGAAAAGGCGCCAATTTGTAGCGAGCTCCGCAGCAAGATCAGAATAAAGAACATCTTTTCACCACTTGTTGAGTTATGAGAGCTTGACCCTTGGCAGGAAGTCTTGACCCAACAGGAAATTTCCTCGCAAATCAATGCGTGCCGCACTGTGGATCATGGTCTGGCGCACCTTGTTATGGGGCGAGAACAGCGCAGGCCACTTTCTAAGAACCTTTCCCTTTGGAGTGACTGCTGTGGCTTTTCGATGGAGATGTTTGCTTTGAAGAAAGTGTGGCTTGAATAACAATGTCATGTCACTGCGTGTTTGGTACAACCTTCATTCTGATTCTGTTCAAGAAAATAACCTAAGGTTCGAGACCGTCAGGCGCACCACGCATGGCGATGTGGACATCTCAGTAACCCCCGTTGGGGCGTGCGACAAGAATATGGACGCCCTTTTCCTCACAAAGAATAACCACTCGCCAGGACCATGGAGAAAACAAAGATTAGTCTCAAAAAATTGTGAGAACCAAATGTTCCAGCCAGTAAACTGTTTGAATCCCACATGCATATCACCAGGCGTCCTCGTGAGCGATATGGAGGAAAGACGCTTGCAATCTGATTGTCTTGGACCTGGTGTCCAATGCCTGGGCCCACTTTCCACCTGTGGACGTCTACTGTCTTGGGTTTCCTTGTACGCCGTGGTCACTGCGCCTTGGACTAATTTTGCTCCATGTCCTGTAGTTTTCCCAATTGTTTTGTTCATGGTTCAGTCTAGGGCTTCAAGGACAAGAACGCTTCCCCGCTGCACATTGGTATCTACACGATCAAAGCTGCGAAGCCAACGGTGTTTGCACTAGAGTGTGCTACTTGTCTTTCAATTTGTGATTGCATTTTCCAATGTTAGTTCGTTTGACATTTTCAAGTGTCTGTTTGAATCTCATTGCAGTTTGAATGTTTCAAATGTTTGCACTTTGTTTTCTCACCCCACGCTGCGAGGTAGAAGGAATGGCGGCCAGGCGGACTTCGTCTGGCGATGGTGCGAGTGGGTCTGGCGGCATTGGTGCAAGTGGGCCTGGCGGCATTGCGGCATGGGGCCTGGCGCTGTTCGGTTGACTGATGGGAAGGGCAAGAAGGAAAACCAGCCAGAAAATGATCTAGAGGTTTTGCAAAAACATTTGCACGCCAGTTGCCAGATTACCAAATCGAAATCTTTCGTGGCTTGAGCCCTGTGAAAAATTCCTTCCCCATGATGCGTGCACCTTGGTATGCAATTGGACTCCTGAAGCAACATGAAGACTTCAATGTTGCAATGTGCCTTGAATTGGACTGTGGTGACATGTTAGTGGAATGTCTTGTACACATGACTAGCTGCATTCAATTTCAATCGCACCTTGGCCTTTGGATTCTTAGGACAGACATTTGGCGTCAAGTTCAAGCCCAGCCGCCACCTCCCTATGCTGATTTCCTGACTTTCATTGGTCATGCAAGACCCCCACAGTTTGACAACCTTCCTGTCTCCAGGATTCATTGCCACCCAACCCTGCAAGAGTTGCAAGCGATTTCAAGATGCAGCTGCGGTGTTGATCCTTGGGCAATCTGTGACATCCATCCATGCTATTGTGGATGTCGCACGTGGCTTGCTTAAGGTGTTTGTCTTGGAACAAAAACATTATAATATGAGAATGAGCATTCCTGGCACTTACGAATCTCACTTGACTTTGTCAGGTCTTCAAAGACATGTTCTTGGCGCCATACCCATACCCAGTTCATCTTGGAGAAATGGGGCGACAGATTTATTGCGCAAGAGTTGGGGAAGCTCAATTATTGTGAGATCTTTGAAGCCAACGGGATCAAGCAATCAACAAGCCCTCGTGAAAGAAACTTATTGACATTGAAGCTTTATCTGACATTTAAAGTTTTTTGAAGTCTGAGGGCGCCTGTATAGTTTTAAACATTGGATTCTTGGGCTTAAGACCACAACAACACTCAAGCCAGGCTAGCATATTTGGCGTTACCCTTGGACAGCACCTACATGGTGTTTGATCGGAGCCAGACCATCAATCGATGCCAGTGGCGCACTGATGGACACGTGCCAACATTGGGCACCCGAAGCGTCACTTGCTTCTTATTCTTTTTTTCATTTCTTCTTTCATTTTTGCTGATGCACTGTGCTGTGCATCAACTTCAACAATTTCTGTGTCAGGTCATTCACGTCATGCGTTTGGGAAGGGAGCTGGCGCCTGGCGAGATTGCAGCTCTTTTTGGGCTTTGTGTGGATGCAGACCTTGGAGAAATGAGCGGCTCCAAAGTGAAGCAGTGTCTTGGCAACTGCATGCACATTTCCGACATTGGCAACACATTTGCCATGGGCATTTTGGCCAGTTTGGGCTGTCTCTAGGCTTTAAGCAGTACATAGCCTTTAGATGCCTTTAGATCGCTCTTGGAAAACCACCTTGGATGGATTACCCCTTTGGAAAAACATGGCCTGGCGAATTGAATGGATTACCCCTTTGGAAAAACATGGCCTGGCGAATTGAATGGAATCAAGAAATTTCCGAGGGCGATACTTTAGACAAGTTTGGAGGTGCTGCGCTGAGGATATCACAACAAGGCTTCTTTGCATCCAGTCTTGTGCTTCTTGTGCGTGATACTTCAAAATCTTGCAGTTCCACTTGGCTTGCAAACTCCTAAAAACCCATATCCAAATAAGAATCTTATGACAGTCTTTAACTTGAAATAGTGACCAACCTTCAGTGAGGGGGGGCCTACTCCGGATTCGTATCCGGCCTTAGGCGTACTTCAAAGTGATTAACTTTCACTTGGTTTGTACGTTCGTACCCAGTACGGCTGTACAAGCCAAGTGAAAATCAGAGAGGGCGTACTCCGGATTCGTATCCGGTCTTAGGCGTACTTCAAGCGTACTCCGGATTCGTATCCGGTCTTAGGCGTACTTCAAAGTGAAAGTCAGAGAGGGCGTACTCCGGATTCGTATCCGGTCTTAGGCGTACTTCAAAGTGACTAACTTTCACTTGACTTGAACGATCGTACCCAGGTACGGCTGTACAAGCCAAGTGAAAATCACAGAGAGGGCGTACTCCGGATTCGTATCCAGTCTTGCACATGAAAGGCATTTAGTATTTGAAAAGACACGCATTTCAGAAAACCATTTGCAATTTTTTGTTTTTGGCTTGTACGCCCGTACCCAGGTACGACTGTACAATCACTTGAGCCTCGCAAGTGACACGACATTGGCCCCCCTAGTTCCTTCACTTCAAATGGTCAAATGAATGTACGACCGTACGCAGGTACGGCTGTACAAGCCAAGTGATTTTTTTTCACTAGCCTTGCACCTGAGAGTCAGGTGTTTTTTCTGCCATCATTGTTTTGGAATGCGGCGTGTGAAGGCTTTTGGTTCAAAATTCTGGATTAGACTGAGTGGCGCCAGGATGGATCCTTCGACTGAGGTGCTAAATGCTGTTACTGAGTCAACCCCTGCACGGCTGCCCGTCCGAGCCCGGAGTGGGCAAATGCACGCAAGCTGGCGAACACCTCTCTGATGATTATGCCAGTTCAACAGCTATTTGAGAAGTCAGTTTGTGCTGGTAAGCTTACCTGATCTTATTTCTGAGAGCTTCGTGTTTGTTCAAACCTCCCTTGCCGGCTCAGAACCAACTGGGAAAAAGTGCTCTGCTGTCACGGCTGAAAGGCTCAAGGAAGTGACTGATGACAAAAGGTCAGGATCCTGTTTTGGAATCAGTCTTGGCCAGGTGAATTTGAAGGAGACAGCCCACACTTTTGTGTCCCCCAAGCGCATTGAGTATGCCATCAACAAGTGGAATTACATGGCGCCAGGCGTTGGTTCTATCATTGAGGTTGTTCAGCTGAACTTAGACTCTTGGAGTGGATCTGAAGTAGCAAAGCTGGAGAGGTTAAACCAAGATGCTGAGATTCTCGCAGCACTTAATGTATTTTTTTGGTCGAATCATGTGCTGATAGTACTTTATCCAGCATTTTGACCTTTCTGCCTTCAGGATAGCAGCTGCCTGCATTATTACTTTTTGGATGAGGGACCAGCACCACCTGCATTGGGCTTTGGAGAGTCTGAAGGACCTGGTGGCATCGTTTGACTTCTATGGGAATGGAACATTCTTGCTGGTCAAGAAGTTCAGTTACTCACTTACTTAGTTTTGGCTTCGAGTCAGTGATATGGCCCTCTGACGTTACTCTTTCCTAGTTAGTTTCTTCAACTCTACACTGCTTGACAAATAAACCTCTGAAAAGACAAACATCAAAAAAGGGAGAAAACTTACGTGAAAGATCTCAAGTGAAAGCTCTATCCCTTCGTGCTTTCCCTGAAGCTCTTGACTCTTGTTTTGGCGGTAAACTGTTGAGGTATGCATGTCAGACTCCCACATTGGAGTTGGATGCAGAGTGAAATGAATTGAGAAAACCCCCGCAGAGGAAACAAAAGAAGATGGATACCGGAGCTTCGTCTTGGTTCCAAAGTCCTGCTAGGATTACTTCCCCTTAGGTAGATACAGATCATACCATGTTGATCTTTGACAGGACTAGACCAACTCGGAGTAATGGTTTTCGAAGTGGTAGAAGAGCGTCTGGTTGGCATCTGATCCACGAAGTTCATGGTAAAGTGGCCCACGGATCCTGAAGTATCCTGCCCTGTTTGGGTCTGCGCCATCGCCTTTCTCCAATATGTTGGCAAGGAGAAGTGTTAGCACTCCTTGTGGTGTGAAGTTGATGCAACAGCACATGTACTTCTTGATCGAGTGGCGAGGAGGTGGATCAGCGTAGGGTGCCGACCAGGACATGAAGTAATGGGCCCGTTCGATTGCTTTGATAGGGTCAGTACGGAGCCCCAACCGCAAAGAGTATGGGTCTGGAAGAATCGGACGATGGTCAGTCAACATAGCGAATTGTACTGGGTTGAGTGCAACGAACAGGCGAAGTTCAGTAGCTGGTCGAAGCGTCGGAGGAATCGGGTCAGTGAGTTCCTGAGAGCTTGCGCGTACCATCTCGGTCATCTTGACGTCAAATAGAGGACCTGAAACAGGGCGAAACTGAGTATCAAAACTGGAAGGCACCTGAAGGTTTCAATAGGGATGGGTAAAGAGAAAAGGGTGGGAAATCCAAAAAAATGCGAAAACCAGTGAACAATCTTGACCCAAAATGGCGACCATCTATTTTGCGTCAAGATTCGCAATGTTGAAAAGCAGAACCAAACCTATCAACAAAAAACGGTTTGGTCAACGTTTCTTCAACTCTACACTGCTTGACAAATAAACCTCTGAAAAGACAAACATCAAAAAAGGGAGAAAACTTACGTGAAAGATCTCAAGTGAAAGCTCTATCCCTTCGCGCTTTCCCTGAAGCTCTTGACTCTTGTTTTGGCGGTAAACTGTTGAGGTATGCATGTCAGACTCCCACATTGGAGTTGGATGCAGAGTGAAATGAATTGAGAAACCCCCAACGAAGGCTGTCAAAACAACCGGGATAGAGCCCTCGGTAATATTAGAATTCCCAAAATGAAATCTGAGTGCTCTATTAGAGACACTGTGGTAGGAATAGAGTTCCGTTTCATTAAGGAGAAAGGAACATAAGATCACTGTGGCCAAGAGGGAAACTTGTCCCTTGAACGGGGGAAACCTGTTCCTCATAGTGAAACGAGTCATCTCGTTTTTTTGCGCTCACGGCACATATGCCCGGAGGCGAACGGCAAAACACTATGAGATTTGATGGGGGAAACCCATCAATGAAGGTGAAAATGGACAACCATTTTTTTGGTGTATAGACACCGCGCGGTACAAATACCAGCGGTAAGGAAAAAACACCTCCATTTGTTGGGAACACGTCCCTTGTGTGCGCTTGGCACTAAGAATAGGCCATGTCTCACTCGGAGAGCTATGTAAGTAAGTGATCTAAAGCAGCAAGGCACGCTTTCCTTTGGCACACACGTGCACCTGACGGGATGGAATCAATTATATCCACAGGGGCTCCAGTGATGGATGACCCGCAACTAACTTCGAAAGATTTGTCTCGGATTCTGAAACGAGATCGAGTCATCGAGTCTGAGCTGATCTGCGAAGCAGCATGGATAATGTGAGACTTCTTGTTGAGAACTAAGATGGATGTTTGTACCTGAAGTACATGAAGGTCTTCGTCCGAGGAAGAACTTGAGTCAGATTCTGATGATGAGGATGAGTTATCCTCAGTTGGATTGGAGGGCCGATTTGAGGGCGGTTTTGTTTCGATGTGGGTCGAAGATTTTTGAGAAGCCATCTGAAGGCATTGAAGGTCTTCTTCAGTGATTGGTGGTGAAGAGAAAGAAGGTTCTGGAAGGGGTTGTTTGGCACCTCTTACCTGCGAAGTCAGTGGTCTCCATCCAGAGCCGATCTCGATGAGAATGTCACGCTGAAGAAAAAGACTTGACTAAACATCATCTCGGGAGTAAAGTTGGACTGATTGTTTGTGATGTCCCTGTTTGGCCCGTTGTTCAATATTGAGGTTGAGCTGTCCTGCAGCAGCAAGCATAGTGGATTTCATACTATGTGTTGACAAACTGAATGCTTGATCGGGAGTGAGAAGCGGTGGTTGTAGCCAGAGGCATTGAGACAAGTAGCGTATTAATGCCAAACCATGGTGGTATGAGCAAGGTGTAGAGAATGGTATGGAGTCGGTCCATGATGGGAGTAGAAAATCTGGTTCCCAGTCAGCACCCCAATAAGTTTGGCTTTGTGCGATGCCATGTTCCAAAGTCTGCAAGAACTTGGAGATGGAGATCCAATGTCCATTCGTTGAAATGCCTAAACAACAAACTCCCCATGGTTGGCCTGATACCGATTGTCTTTGTTCTCCACGAAATGCCGCGGGGAATACCTGGGGCTCGTACACGAAAAAAATCCACGGCCAAATGGTTTTTTCACGGCCAAATGGTTTTTTCACGGCCAAATGTGTGATTTCACGATTTTCACGGTTTTCACGTTTTTCACGGTGGTGATTTCACGATTTTCACGCTTTCGCGGGTTCACACGTATTCACATTTTTTGAAGCTTCCCACTCCCAGTGTCAACTTAAGTACTGCAACATTCCAAAAACCAAGACGTACTTTGAGCCAGTTGAAAGGTGGCAAAGAGGTAATAAACCCATTGCCACCTTTCTTTTGTGATATATACATATCTACATTATATATGAATAGTTCTCTTTCTAAATCGTATGTATTTACCTTTATTTTTTGAAGTTGTACAGTTATATATAAATATCCATCATGAAAGACACTAGCTTGTACATGGTCATGTTTCCAGGTTTGTGATGTGTGATGTTGGTTTGCCCGTTTGGTGGCTCGAAGATTCGTAAATCCGCCGACCCGGGTCGGCGTGTACAGCTTCTTTTCTTATGTAGCATCCAAAATTTTGTCACAAGGTGCCCATCCAAAATCCCCAGTCCAAAATCCAAAATCCAAGATCCCCAAAATCCAAAATCCAAAATCCCCAAAATCCAAAATCCAAAATCCAAAATCCCCAAAAACCAA
>DF243766.1:0-37016 GCA_000507305.1 Breviolum minutum Mf 1.05b.01 | reverse complement strand
CCTTCAGTGTAAGTTCCAGCATTCAACATTGGACCCTCAAAGCAACAGGTGTTTCAATTGTTCAGCTTTGGGGCACTCCCGTCGTGAATGCCCTTTGAAAACGGATCCAAAAGGAGACCCCAAACGTAAGGTTGCGAAAGCCTCAAGAAAGGGTGGTTTTGGTAAGGGTGGAAAAAGTGGGGTTGACCCCGAAAAAGCCAATGGTAACCCACCAAATGGGGAAGGGTCTTCGGCGGCCGGTAGTGGGGATGGAAAAAACCTTGATGTGGAAAGTGGGACAGAGCCCTCGAATAGGGACAAGGTTGATGGGTTGTTGACTGAAGCCACCACCTTGTTGAAGACCCTGCGACCTGAAGTTAAAGCTGTTAAGCTTAAGAGGGTTGTCATGCCGGACGACTGGACTTTTGGACGGAGGGGCGACAAACGCGTTGCGGAGAGGTACCCCCCAAGAATTGGCAGAATCTGAAAGTGTAGTCGTTGAACTAGCTCATGGAACGGTAGAGTTGAAGCAACACCCCATTACCGGAACCATTTTGACGGACCACATGGTTGAACCTATTGTCCCACTTCGGGGTTTGATTGATTTGGGTTTTACCATAAGGTGGAATAGCACGGGTTGTGAAATCAAACATCCTTCTAGGGGCACGATCAATTGTTGGCTTCGTAATGGATGCCCGGTGGTTTCGGAGGCTCATGCGATTGGGTTGATCCATGACATTGAAAGAATGGAAACGGCGAAAAGAATTCCCTTAGGAAAGTTGGAGGGAATGAATGCGGAAGATGTTCATGAATGGTGGTCCCATACTACGTGGACCGCTTTCTTATAATTGGTTACATTTCAACATATATCTAATTGTATATAGGTTATAACTCTAGCTAAGTAGGTTATAACTTTGTAACTCTTTTGGAAAAGTTAGCTGCATTATAACTTTTTTTATAACTTTGCAACTTTTTGATAACTTTCCTAACTATTTTGTAACTTTCCTAACTATTTTGTAACTTTTTTGTAACTTTTCATAACTATTTTGTAACTTTTTTGTAATTATTTTGTAACTTTTTATTTCAATACATAGAACAGATGAATTTTTGGAAGTCTGGCATGTTCCAAGCAAAGTGCACATTTGCACATACTGTCAAAAGGATTGTTTTGGTCCATGGATTGTTTTTTTTGTGGGAACGGATCTCCAAGAAAAAAGTCAAAAAAAAAGAAGATCAAAACAAACCAATAGCGGCTCTCTGAGACGCTGGATCAAATCAGTGATATTGCTGTTTTTTGGTGTCCATAGATTTTTTTTGGGGGATGGATCTTCAAGAAAAAATCCAAAAAAAGATCAAAACATTTTCCGGAAATATCAAAAGGACACCAAAAGATACCCTAAAATATCAAAAAACCAATAAAAGATACCAAAAGATACCAGAAGATACCGAAAGATACCAAAAGATACCGAAAGATACCGAAAGATACCAAAAGATACCGAAAGATACCAAAAGATACCAAAAGATACTCTAAAAACGGCCAAAAAGATACCAAAAGATACCGAAAGATACCCAAAGATACCCTAAGATACCCTAAAAAGGGCCAAAAAGATACCAAAACATACCCATGATGCATATATAGAATATAGCGGCCCTTTGGGACGCTTTTTGAAGTTGTACACATTCTTGTTTTACATGCTTGCTTTCTTTTTACATCGTCCTTCCCCCTGCGGCCCCTTGGGCTGCCATGTGCGGCACGTTGGGCCGCAATATACCTTCCAAAAAAATACAGTTGAAACATTGAAAGAAACAGTAGAGAATTCCTATTCATTACATTCAAACACCTATATTGTCACAAAAAAGCCGTTGACAAAAATAGCAGGACACGATATATTTAAAAACGGTGCCACGGACAGGGGCTTCCAAAAAAGAAGGTTGTTCGTCCAAAAAACATGCTATGAAAATATACGCCTTTTTGGGGCTCTATTTTGTAACTTTTTGATAACTTTTTCATAACTTTTTCATAACTTTTCTAACTTTCTTATAAATATTTATAACTTTGCTAACTATTTATAACTCTGTAACTTTGTTATACCTAGATATAAGAAAGCGGTCCACGTAGTAGGTTCCCTGAAGTACCTAAGAGGATATGGAACTATATGAGAGGGCAGGGAGAAAATCCATGCTCTCACCACCTGCCTTGGAACCGAGCACAGAGGCGACGATTGGCACAAGCTAAGGCTGTTGTGATTCACTTGTTTGCTGGAAAAGCCTCTAAGGAGTGGTGTCATGAGTTGCCCCCTGGAGTCGAGATGTTGACTGTGGAAGTGAGAGAAGGTCAGAACCTTCACGATGCTTCGGTGTGGGCATATGTTTGGGATTTGGCTAGTTCCGGTAGGGTGGTGGGAATCATTGGCGGCCCCCCCTGCCGTACGGTTAGCCGAATGTTGGAACGACAGCCTGGGCCCCGTAGACTTCGACACCCCGAACGGCTTGGGTATTTTGATTTGTCGGAAGCACAGCAACAAAAGGCAGACGGTGACACAGCCTTGTTCCTAAAGCAGTTGGGTTTGTACATGCATGCTAGGGAATCATGGAACCCTGCTTTGTGGCCCCACATGAGTTCGGTACGTAACAAGGTTGGTTTTCTGTTGGAATCCCCTCAAGACAGAAAACATATTTGGAAGATGGGCTAGGGGATGATTCGGCCAGCTTTTGGGCTTGGCCAGAAACCTTGGAGTTCCTGAAAGAGCATGAGTGTGTTGGCATGGGTTCTTATACATTTTGACCAGGGTAGTTTCGGGCATGTGAGGAAGAAACCCACGACATGCATGTCTAATCTACCGGACTTGGAAGATCTAAATGCGATTGTAGGTCAAAGGGAAACGAGAGAAAACTTGAAGGGAATCTGGACGATAGACTACGCCAAACAGCTGCTTGGTCTTTGTGGGCGGTGGGGTTGAGAACGGCCATCAAAATGTCTTTGTTGACCTTGTTTCAATGGTATGGTTTTGGTGGTCCCAAGTTGTCAAAAATGCTGAACCTGGAACAGTGGAGACAACACATCAACCAAGGCCATAAACCATATAGGCGAGACTGTAGAACATGTGTTCTTAATATGGCTGGAGCGAAACCCCATAGGCGTCGAGAAGGGTTAGGTAGTTCTGCTTGGACGATGTCGGTGGATTTGGTTCACATGCCTAAGACCAAAGACCTTGCTACGAAACGGATAGTGAAGTATGCTCTAGTGGCTACCGCGTTGGTTCCGGACTCCCCTCCGGGGGACGAAGGGAAGGAAGGAAAGGTTCCAGCGTCGGTGGAAACGGTGGATAGTTGTTGGGGGGAGGGTCTTGATGAAGAATCTTTTTCCCTGGATGTTGCCCCTGAGGGTTCGGGGGAGATTGAAAGTGAAGAGAAAAACGCCCCTCAGGGGGTCGAAATAGGTGAATCAAAAAATGACATCGACGATGGATATGTTCCAACGACGGATGAAGAAGGGTGTGATGAGAACATGTATGAACAGCCCCCCAAGCCTAAGGGATCAGGGGACGACCCAAAAGTGGGATACCCAAAAGTGGGATCAGGGGATGACCCAAAAATGGAACCTGTTGACCCCGGGAATCTTTTGGAGAGGGAAGTAGGGGAATTGTCAAAACCCTTGAAAGTGCGTCATGTTACACTCATGGAACCGGTTGAGTCAAGAAATGTGAATCAAGTCATTTCGGCCATGAATCTCGTTTTGACCAAAAATGCATTTCCTGGGGGTGGTTGTGAACCGGATCCATTCTGACCGTGCTAAAGAACTGCTTTCACATAAGTTCCAGTCCTGGGTTCATCAGAGAAACGTCCTTCACACATTTACGGCGGGGGATGACCCTCAAAGTAACGGCCATTGTGAGGCAGAGGTATGTCAGTTGAAACGAAGAACACGACTCCTTTTGCATGTCGCATCCCAAGAAAACACTAGTTGGCCCCAAGCGATGAGATACGCTACCGAAGAACGACTTAGAACCCAGTTGGAAGCTTTAGGAACCCCAACACCTAAAATGGTACCATATCATTCCAAGGTTCTTGTGAAACGGAAACGGTGGCATGAACAAGGGAATCACCTAGCCCAACCATTCGTGGAAGCCCGAGTGTTGTGCCCGAGTCCCCATATGACTTCAGGATGGATGGTGGAAAGTACTAAGGACAAACAGGTGTTGCATGCTCGTGAGGCCATTTTGCCAGATCCCGTTGGCGACTTGGCGCAACTGCAACTTGAGGAACAAGAAGCAAACACCAAACCCCCATTCCGTCTTGTAGGGAAACAACCTATGCCAGTTAAACCCCCTTTTAAGCTTCCATGGCCACGGTCGGACCGTGGGGGGAGCCCTTGGGATCTGATCTTGAAAATCTTCCGTTTGAAGAAAAGAAACATAGGGAATTTGGGGAAAGTGACCTCCAAGAATTTGAGGAATTGTTTGGGGAAGAAACGGGAAACGATGGTAAAAGGGCGGTAAAAGCGATGTGTTGTGACGAAACAATTGGAAACGTGGTCAAAACGGAACGGCTAGAGGTTTTGGAGCAAGGTATGAACTGTATGCATACCAATGCGGTGACCAATTTGAAATCCCTTTTAGACGTAGTTCCAACTACCCGAAGTTTGGGTGAATTGTGTGGATGGGAAATGCAGTGGATCACTAAACAAAGGGAGTGGTTGGAACATGATCTGGCGACCATTAGGGAACTGCAAAATAAGCAAACGGTTCGATTGTGTGGGTTACAAGTCACGGAAGAATCCATGCAGGGTCAGGGGGAGGTTCTTCAAACCACTACTGTGCCTTTAAGTGAAGTCCGTAGGGAGTTGCCTGAATGGAAAAGTGCAATGATGAACGAATACCGTAGTTTGGTCCATGAAACCCGGGCCATTGAACCAGTTGAATTGTCATCTTTGGATTCTGAAAACGTTGAATTTGTTCCAGGTAAATTAGTCACGGTTAGGAAAGCGGGTCCACAAGGGGGAAAAAAGAAATGCCGTGCGGTGCGGAAACCTCTTGCAGAATGACCTGGATCCTGCGCCGGGCGGACTTTACGCATCTGGAGCTGATGGCGTGCTGATCAGGGCAACTTTGGCACATTCGGTTCAGAAGGGTTGGGGGATAGGAACAACGGATATCCGAACAGCCTTCTTGTTGGCCCCTAGACCCCGAGATCAGTCTTTGAGAGAAGTCATTGTGGTTCCTCCCAAAATTATGGTGGAAGCCGGGGTGTGCTCGTCTACTGAGCGATGGAGGGTGCACAACGCCCTCTACGGGTTTAATTCTAGCCCTGCACACTGGGCAGTTCATCGTGACCAAACCATGTCAACATTTAGGTGGGTTCAGGGTCATGAAAACTTTTGTTTGGAAAAGACTGAGGAAGGGAATTTTTGGAAAATCATGAAGACCTCCAAGGACCAACAAACCCCCATTTGTGCGGGACATGTTCTTGTCTATGTTGATGATATCATGGTGTTGTCCACTGACGATGTTCGAGAGTCCTTTTTCTGCCGGTTGGGACAGGAGTGGAAGTGTGCTGAAGTTGAAACAGTTAACCCCACCAATTGGCTTAGGTTTTGCGGGTTTGAGTTGAAACGACACGAAGATCAAGCTAGTCTGATGGTAGGTCAACGGTCGTACACAGCTGAGCTTCTGAAACGGCATGAAGACGTGACCCCCAAAATGTTTCCTATGCCTAGGGTTGATGGGACTGAGGGGCAGGATGAAACCCCCAGCCAATCGGATATCAAAGCCGCTCAAGGGATAACAGGCGAATTACTTTGGATTTCGGTGCGTAGTAGGCCAGATATTTCTTATGCCATTAGCATCATGAGTAGGCATGTCACGCGGAGGCCACGGTGGGTCCAAATGATAGGCAAACATGTTCTTGGATTCCTCAAAAACACCCCAGAAACGTGTTTGGTGTACTCGAAGTGCAGTAGGGATCATGGCCCATATGGCACCTTACAAGTTCCTCGGCATGAAAAACTCCTGGAAGCTTTTGCGGATATAAGTTTCAACCCCCAGGGGGAGCGTAGTCATCAGGGGATCATCCTCTGCGTAGGAGGTTCTCCTATCCAATGGGAGGCATCGCGTCAAGCTTTCCATACCATGAGTACAGCGGAAAGTGAACTGGTAGGGTATTGTGAAGCCTCTACTATGCTTAAATCGGCGGAAGCATTAATGACCGTAATTCATGGGTTGGAACCTGAAACTGATGGGTGTTTTGAAAAAGTGGTTTATGGGGACAACTCTAGTGCCTTGAGTATCTTGATGAACCCTGACGGGGGTTGGCGTACTCGCCACCTCCGACTTAGATCATCATGTTTGAGAGAGCTGCTTAAAACTGACCCCCTCAATTGGAAGGTTCGTCATCAAAAGGGTACGGATTTGCCTGCTGACATGCTTACCAAGCCAATTGTGTTGCAAAGGGATTGGGTCAAGTTTTGGCACTTTTTGGGATTTCATGTGGATTTCAAGGGTGCTAAGGGTAAGGATAAAGTTGAACCATTTGGAAATCACGAAGGTGAACAACAACCATGTCAACCCCTCGACGTCGAATCTACTGAGGGAATTGAGGCAACAAGCATGAAAATCAAGGTTTTGGCGACATTGGCAGCGATGGCAGTTGCAACTACGGTGTCGAGTCGGCCAAGACAGCGGGTGGCTTGCGCAGCTGTTGCAGCGGCGTGTGCGGGCTGGCTGGTGAGCAGCGCTTGTAGTCCCGAGTCTACAGTAGAATTGGAAAGTTGTCAAGAAGCTGAGAGGGAGGAGAAAAAATTGAATGAAGAATCAAAGGATCAAAGAGCCACTGGCCTTAAGAAAATGAGAAAAATTGGAGAGGTAAAAAATGAAATTGAAGAAAAGAGTTCGCAAGGGAAAATGAACCTGCGAACGGACATCGAAAATTCGCGTTCGGCTTCGAGTGTTCCACCAAACCCCCAAAACGGTAGTAGGGAGTGTTTGGGAAGGGTTCTTTGGGATGACGACCCTAAATTGTTTTGGGAACCCCCGAAAGAAGCGGTAGGACAGTATGACGGACAGGTGCAGCATGAGTCTTGGACCCAACTTTGTGGAGGTCTGAATCTTCACCCGTGGTCTGAAGCCATCGGGTATCAACACTACTGCCCCTCGGGCTGCCCCAATCCTGATCTTCGGCCGAGACTGAAGGCAATGTCCTTTCGCCATGGAGTTGCCTATGTGGATGAGACCTCTCGTGATGGTGCTCCGGTTCATGGACCTTGGAGCCAACAGCGGTTTTGTTTGCCTCCACCTGGAAGGACCCAGGATCAATGGGTGTATCTTGAAGATGAAGGCAATCAATATTGGATCAAGGTGCACCATTCCCTTCGCACCAAGAAGTTCCATCCAGTGCACCGTGGGCAACCAATGGACGTGGATCTTTTGGAGCCGATGAGGATGACAGTGATGTTCCCAGGTGGTGGTGGGCCACCTCAACGACGCTTGGACAAGTGGACCACTCCTGATGAAGGAAAGCCTGATCGATGGACTGGTTTTACCTTTTTCAAGATGAAGGCCAAGTACTNGCGAAATTAAACAGTTGGACTACTGCCTGACAAAAGAAACATGAAGTCGGAGGATATTTAATTGACTTAATCTACTTTATGATGGTTATAAAACACACTTCTGTCAGGGGAGGTGCAAGCAAATTGGAACACACAACCCAAGCGTCACCCATGATCCAAACAAACATCTGGCGGAATGATCAGATTTCATCACCCTGGATTTACTGTACCTGTATCCAAAATTGATTATTAGGAAAATCTTGGCGCCATATGGAGTGTTTGTTGTTGGCGTTATTGTTGTTGTTTATTCCTTGTTTGTTATTTCATTTCTATTAATTCTTGGTTGGTGTTGCTTGTTGTTATGGTTGTTTGATGTTGTTTGTTTCTTATCCTTCCTTACTTTCCTTGCGTTCTTCACAAACGCAACGCAGTCCCACCCGTTCCCCATCCGGTGCTACGTCGCTTCAACGGAACGCACCTTGCCACGTTCCATGAAACGAAAGCGCTTCCTGAAGTGAAAAATGGTGGCCCGGGTTTTGACAAACCGTTTATGTCCGTTTATTAACCACTGCGCTGGAGTCCATTCAAGAAGGCCAGCAAGTAAGATTTCTGAGACGAGCCATGTTCTGTCCCCACAAAATCACTGAACATCTGAACTTGGATGTCCATTTTTCAGGTCGATGAACATAACCAATGGTTTTGGCAACATTTTTGGAGCACCAGGGGATATTCCTCCACCCAGGATTGATTCCCGTGGCAAGGTTTAGGTTGGGACCTGGGATCCCAGTAAAAAAGTTCAGGTGGTGACTGTTTACTGAGGTTTCACACCCCTATATTTATGTTTGAAACAAGTGAGTATTCATCTTTTTGAAGGGATCCAATCAAGATTTCAAGCCGAAGAGCTAAACAATTCATCATTCAAGTGTCAGTTGGTTTAGGTTCGTGGTCTCACCAGTCCAAACAAATTCCAAATATATAGCAACATAAAACACACATTTTGTAGGGAACATAACTCTCTTCGTTTTGAAATGACCAGAATTTTGGAGGGATGACCATCAAATGGCTTGGTCGGCTTAGCCAGGAAAACAACCTTCAACTCCCCACTCCCCTGGAAGAAACCTCTACCACCGGCAACATGTGATATATAGCCCTAAGGCAGCTCTATAAATACCTCCTGATCTTTTTATCGAATGTTTTTGTTAGACTTGGAAAGTAGTTGCTGCAACAAGTGACCTGTTCATATAGGTTGGGTATGGCCCCCTCCAAGGATGCCAGTGACCACCAGGAAGACGGCTTACAATTTCTTAGTATTGGCAATCATCCCAAAATGAACCTTTATTTGCCACTGGAATCCTGGGGGGCCACAACTTAGGTTCGGTGTTGGATGTCTAAGATTCATTTTCAGGTTGTGGCTAAGGGCCACCAAAAAAAACAACTTAAGGCCAATATACCACAAAAAAAAAGATTTATGCCTGGCAATTCTTTGTGACCTTTTTAGGATGGTTAAGTGACCCTTTCAAGGGGTTAAGTGACCTCCAACCAGGGGATGAAAAGGTCACTTTGAATCACCTGGTGGAGGTTGATCGACGGTTCATGAGAATCTCATCCCATTTTTTTCCCAACCAAAAAAAAACAACCGCAACGGGGGGCCCCTGACAAATGCAGCACCAGAAAGGTGGGTGGAGAGTAGATGGTGATCCTGGCCGGTCGGCCGGGAAAAGCCGAGAAAATTCCCCCTGAAAATGAACGGGCCGGTTCCACCGACATTTTCATCCAATTGAGAAGGATGAAACATCTGAAGCAAACCTTCAATGTGTTTGGTTCCAACATCTTAGTTTTCGGATTTGTTTAAGTTTTTTGCATCGTTCATCACACAATTAAAACAAGGTAAAAAGTACTACGCAAAACCTGTATTCACTGGGTAGTTCATACTGCCCAAACGTTTCGGGTCATTCTCAAAAAAATGCTAGCAAGCCCAACTTTTTGCTAGAGCAAAAAACAACATCCACTGATGATCTTCGAGTTGCTTAGTGAGATGTTTTGAAGAAAACAACATGGAATCCGCACATTTTGTGATCCGCAGTGATCCGATGATCGTAGTTTATGATTGTACGTAGAAAGTGAAAACTAACCGAAAAAGAATCGAAGTGATATGTTCAAATCAATCTGGTGCGTGAAACCAAAAATCCGTGACAGTGGGAATTAACATCTGCCATATATTGTGTCATCAAGAATGACACCTGCTGTCTCAACTGCTCCCCCGGTTCGCTTCAGGTAAGAGGTCACACATATTTTCCAGAACAAAAGACAATAATCCTTTCAACATATCAGCGAAAAGAAATCCATGAATGCCTACGTGTAAGTTTGCTGCGAGCTATATTGTAGCTGAACATGTACACCATGGAAAACCTGACCAAAACATGGCTACTTTGGGACCTCCCATAGTTGGCAATCTCCAGCGCAGTCGTCAAATTGGGAATCATTTTTTTTCCCAAAAAATTCGGAGGTGAGTGACAATTCAACTGAACATCATTTTGGAAACCACCAACTATAGCTTATCTAGTTGGTGGTTTCAACCCATCTAACAAATATTAGTCAAATTGGAAACCTTCCGCAAGTAGGGATGAAAATAAAAAATCATTTTGGAACCACCAACTATAGCTTATGATCATAATAAAAGGTAGGGAGTAAAGGATGTATCCCCCTCAAATGTCAGATTGACTCAAGCGGTAGCCTCAATTTGTTTTTTTGCCTCGTGCCCATCTGGGCTGAATGGTCCTACCTGGGTGGATTCCCTTACTCTTCACCAACCATTTGGGGTAATTTACTAATACTATATATTTCCCAAACCTTTCAATGCTTCGGGCATTTTGGGGAGGGGATTCCCTTGCTTTTTAAACCCACCATTTGGGGTGACCAACTGCCTAGGGCTCCGGACTGCTTTCGAGCTCTGACGACTTCGGAACAGGCATCGCACCTGGGGGAAAGGCTGGAAGCTCAAAAACCAACACAGAAACAAGGAAGGTCAAATTGCTAAAGGTGCATCTTAGTTTTGTAGGGGATGCCAAAATCCCCCAAAAAAAACAGATGGCAAATCATGGAATGTTTGAAAATATTTCGCATTTGTTGAGACTCAAGATTTATGAACAATTCATCTTTTGTTTGGCCAGTACCCAAAGGTGGGTCTATATCATGTCGAATTCAAGGTATGATACTGCAACAACTGTCCATACCCCTCGACTCAAATTCAGGTACCATGTTTTCTTGTTGAAAAACTTAACAACAAAAAACATGGAGATATGCCATCTTCAGTGCTCTACACTGGTGATGCTTCAGAACTCCGGCTGCTAACCCAACAAAAATGGATCATCGGATCAAACATAAAACAACCAAGCTTCACTAAAATGCCACCATCGGATTTCGCCAGCAAATTCACTTGTTAAAGGACTCTTGGAAACTTCTCAAACAAAAACATGTTTAGTCGCCAAATTTCCCAGAAGTTGACTCATTTCATCACTTCAAGTTGACTAGAATGAAATCCTGGGCTCCCTCCTGGTGAAAATAGAAAAGGCCTTCCCCATTAAACATGAAAGAAAAGAAATTAAGTCTTCTTCAACGGTCCAACCAACGAAATCTTTTCAGTTGTCAGCGTATGAGTTGTGCTTTTTGTTCTTCCATTTTAACAACTCTCGCAACAACAAGCATGACTCAAAAACCACGGCTTCATTTATGCATCACCTCGTGACCGACTCGTCATCATGTCCCTGCTGAAATGTGGCTCAAATGAATGAAATCATCTACTTGATGGTTTCAACCCAGTTGAAAAATATTAGTCAAAATGGGAAATCCTCCCCATAATAGGGATGAACATAGAAAATATTTGAAACCACCAACCAGGAAATCATCGACCAAGACACTTCCAAGAGTTCTGCTTATCCAAGCGTTCCGGTGCGGTAAAAAGCCGAAGCATATCATCTAAGTTTTGGGTGGCCTGCCATGTTTCAGCCAGTCCGGATGGACGGTCATGGTATATCTGGTATCTACATGTAGTAATACACCCCTCAAAACTAACTCAAAACTAAGATGACAATGGAAAAAACAAAACATTAGAATCTCATATTAAAAATGGTGATTTGTTCATTGCCATGTTAGTTTTTTGCGGGGGTTTATCATTTATCATATCAAAAATCAACCATATGTTCAAGGAAATGTACCATACATGGATCCCATGGGCGGCACCGGTCCAAAGTGCGGTATCGCAGGAAAGACTCAGCGGCTGAATGGGGCCACCCATGTCCTTCCTCAAAAACATCCTGGTGTTTTTGTTTTTTAGCATATTTTTGTTACTTAGATTTGCTTGTTCGGTGGTTGGAAAAAATTCGAAGATTCACCAAATGCTGGTTTAATGGTGATGAATCCCATGGTAGAATCTGTAAACAATCACCTTTAAACAATCAAAAGAGGACCTGCAATTTGCTTCTTGGATCTTACTTCTGAGACTTCTAAGTGACTCAACAAAAATGGCGTTTTGCACCTCCGTAATCTCCAAGGAAAGGTCCCTGAAAGGCTCGAAGGAAAAGGTGCTTGTTGCACATTCCCTGCCGCTGCCGTGGGATATGCTGAAGGGCTAAACCCGGGTGCGACGATGCAACTGGGGTTGATCCAAAATAGTAAGGTACCCACCAAAAAAACACCATTGTGTCAAACTCCTACACCCATGAAGTTCAGCATAGCCCCCGAAAAATGATGCTTGGAGAATTACTTTCCTTTTGGGATGGCTTATTTTCTTGGGCTATGTTAAACTTCCAGGGAGTGGTGACATGTACAGTATATCATGAACATGTGTGGGGATGTATGTATGATCATTCTGTTTGGCCGGGCATATTTTCCAATTGCAGGATATCACCGTGGAAGTCTGAAAATTCTTTTTGGGCATTTTCAATTTCACATCTTCTTCTTTGTTTTTGGCAAAAAGAACATGGTGGTTTAAGAGTGTTACCCAAATTTTTGTCAAGGGGCGTGATTCTTGATCAGCAATTAGGTGATCATTCTTGTAAATTGGTGGCAATGGCTTTTAAAGGGTCGTGTCTATGTTTGGACTTTCAAGGTAATCTACAATATGAAACCTTGGTTGTTGGTTGAAGCCTTCATTTTTGAAACATATGTTCGCGCACTTCAAGTTTAAGGTTGGCTTGTCACCGTCCCCAGCAATAGTGGAAAATGAAGGTTTGGCTCACAATCCCTGAGCCTCAACAGGTAATGTTATCCTAATCGTTTTCCAAATGTATATATGGATATTGATTGGTTAATAAGGATCTTTGTGGTGACCCATTATAATCCCTATATATATATAACTAGATGGTATCATCCCCTATATACAGCAAATAAGCAGTTACTGCTCAAATGTGCACCGACAGTCTGTTGTGAAGGGCAACCAGCTTTGGTCGCATGGTTAAAGGTACAATGTTCTGATGAATCACCTTTGAATCGTACCTATTTTCAACTCAACAGTTTGGGGACCTCATACTGTAGGGTATCACGTTGAATTAGGCAAAAAAAAACTAACATTCGAACTTGGTGCTTCTTGACGAGATATATCCTCAAAACATATGTCTTATTTTCCACGAACTTGGATAGATGAGGACGTATCATGCTTAGGGATTTGATTGGGTGCTTGAATGATACAATACCCGGAAAAAAATGGAGTTCTTGCCCTCTAAAGGTTAATGAAACCTCAGGTTTTGACACACGTTTTCAGATTTGTACTACTTGCTGCAAATGACCAAATCTCCGATGGGAAAACCCCACCTTCTTGTGCAGGTGCATTGAGAGACCAGCAGTCCACCTTTCAATGACTGGGTTTGGGGTAGGTTGGGGTAGAAAGTGGTCCGAGTGCCAGAAGCAACAACAACAACAACAACAGCAACAACAACAACAATAACAGCAACAACAACAGCAACAAGAACAACAACAACAACAACAACAACAACAACAACAGACAACAACAACAACAACAGACAACAACAACAACAGACAACAACAACAACAACAACAACAACNCATATGCAAAGAAAAGCTTTGATGATAAAGTCTATTTACATACAATGTATGAGAGTAAAAATAAATATATATATATATATTGTATTGTATGTAAATGATATATATCATGATAGTACATGGAAACACTTGCGCCAACCTTGCGCGAACCTTGCGCCTAGCCTGTGTTTTGCGGGATTTCCTTGCGTGACGCCACATAACGAACTTGTAAAATCATATAAAAGTGTCGGTTGTGTCCCCCCAAGATTAAAATTTTTGTTCAGGACTTTTGACCGACTGTCATATAGTTTCCTCTCTGGATGCTATGTCTTTGCAGGTCGTGGTATTTTTTTAAAAGAGAACCATGGTTTTTGTTTTTCCCAGTTAAAAGCAATGAATCACAGCCTATGACACCGGCCTCCCGAAGAGGGAACTCCCAACGAGCCGGGTCTCCGCGCCAAAAATCCGACTGGGCAGCGCCGTGAGATCCGCATTGGGCTCCAACGCCTAGCATAGGAATTGATGGCACAAAAAGGTGTGAGTTTTAGATCACGAAGTATATCTAATTGGTGGTTGAACCAACCCATTTGAAAAATATCAGTCATATTGAGAAATCCTTTCGAAATAGGGGTGAACATACAAAAATATTGAAAACCACCAACTAGCATATTTATGCCCAAGGCTTCAAAAGCCTGCTAAATAACTGGCGTTGATTGAAAGGCGGTTCTTTGGCAAAGGCGGTAAAATAAACAGTTGAGGAAGCATTCGTTATTGGGAAACAAACAGGAAACATCGCTGCTTCTATATCAAATAGCTAAGATGATTGATACTTATTGGATATACAGCAAATTGTTACAAACTATATAGGGAAAAAACACTGCGTATATAGAAAGGTTGTGAACATCATTTTTCATCTACTTTTCATCTACGTACTGGGAAAAACACCTTCCCTACCTGGAATTTCTGGAAGGATACTTTTTGTTGGAGGTACTTCAGGTTCATGACTACCTGGTGGTTTCAACCTATGTGGAAAATATTAGTCAATTTGGATCATTTCCCCAAGTAGGATTAACTTGAAAAAAAACATGTTTAAAACCACCACCTAGATGAGGACCCTTTTTGGATGACAGTCTAAACCCAGAATTTTTCCATCTTGGGAAACCCTGAAAACAGCCAGTGCAATATTGGAAACCCACATCAGTCCATCATTTTCCGAAGAATACTTGAAGATAAAGGGATATTGTCCAGGCAATATCCAAACGTGATCCAGTTGGCGGTTTAAATCCATCTGAAAAATATGATCGTCAAATTGCATCATTTCGCCAAGGATCGGGGTGAAAATAAAAATCCTTGAAACCACCACCTAGTGATCGATTCAACAGCTCTGGGAGAATGCTAGGAGTTGATGTGCGCATGTATCTTGGAAAGATATATATACATATATGTATTCATGAAATCGTACGAGTACATTGTAGTGTCGTTGCACCAACAAAACTGTGCTTTACTGGAGGGTGATTTAGGTGATTCCCCGTGAATTTCCTTGAATTAAACCGGTTTTAAGCCATTTATATAAAAAAACATGTCAATCCGAAAAATTTCACGCCTCCTACGCCCTCCTACCAGGCTTGAGATTGGCATCTTTTGTTTCAGGGAAAGATGACACCGTAAGAAAATGGCCTCCTACCAGGATGATGAATGAGGACAATGATTATAGCGTATGATTTTCGAATATTGTCATGATGATATATCATGGTACATGGTGTAACTGTAGAGCATAATGGTATATCATGGAATATGATGGCAAATGATTCTGTACTGTATATATTTATATATACATAATCACATAATTTACAATATATAAATATACATAATGTGATAATGACGTCCTTGGGTTTTTCGACATATAACTTATCATATAACAGGTCTTTCTTCAAACAAACATCACCCGTTTGTAAATACAAATCCAATCCGGATAGAGAAAAAACGCCCGATGATTTTCTCCAACCTCTGATGATTCCTGCAAGCGCCCTGCATGTTCTTTCAACTCTTCGTCCTGCATGTTCCACAGCTGGAGTTGTAGAGGGGCGTCGGACCCGGGTACCGGGCAAGTCCCTTAGGCGCCAACTATTTTTAAGCAATTCCCTGGTATTTTTTGCCTGTTGGTTTTCGGTTGCTTTGGGGTAATTACATGCCCACCTGTCGGAAAAGGAAAATCATGGACTCAAATATGCCAAACATCAGGGGGATATGTTAATTCCCTGAAGGGTACGGTACATCGGTTGACTGCTGAAAGCTGACTCGTTCCGCCAGCGGCAAAAGGTGGCAATTCGTGTTTTATGCACGTAACCATGCCTCTTATCATAGAAAACCATCTTCCAAATGCAGGTACGGTATATCTATATATACCATACATGGATAGTTTCTATTTTACAAGGTATATTCAATTCTCCAGGATTTTTAAACAATGGTGTGAAGTGGTGGCTTGTTTGATCTCCAACCTCTCTAGTCATCTTGAAATCCCAAGCTCTTGGAATTATATTCTCATGTCCAGTCGATCAAGACCCTAATTCCCACACGAAAAAGGCCTAAGGAGACGGGTGCTGGGATCTTATAGGAAGTTAGGATCGGCGAGTGGGTTATAAGTTATAAGTAGGGTGTGGCCCCCTCTCAGTAACAGTGGTAACTGAAGGTAACTATCAATTTTTAGGTGCAAACTTGCTGTTAGTTTCAGAGAGGCTATATATCGGTACATAGTAGTATAGACCAAATCGGCCAGAAGCATTGGGGAATAGATCTGACTGTTTCTTCCCTAAGATTCCCCCAGCATCCTCCTTCCGAAATGAGAGGTTTTTTGAGGGACAAAGGACAAAGAATTTTCGAAATTTCCCATGAGAATTGTTGCACAAATCTTCTGTAATTTTTTAGCAGCTATTTCCATTAGAACCCATCATCCGGCTTGACTAGTTCCCCTAATGCACATTTCTCGCAGGAAATGAAGGCCTCATTAAATAAAGTATTAACGACCATTGTTCCTTAATTAGGCGTCCTTAGGCCCTTATTTCTTTTGGGGGGGGGGAGTGGCATTTAGGGGTAGGTGGGGGTCCATTCGATTCCCATCACTTGTTCTTCCATATCTTATGGCTCCCTCTCGTCGTCGTCGTCGTCTCATAGACTTTGACCGCAAGCAGCGCAGCCGCAACGCCACACTGCTCCACGGCCATTGGAGGATCGACCTAAGTGATCAAGTCCCCCCCCCCTGATCGGTGGAGTCCCACCGGATGCGAAGCACCTTAGCTCGGACTTTTGCCATGTGTTGTACCACCTGAGTCTGATTCCTAGACAGTGGCCAACCTAACTCACACTCCACGAGGTTATCTGGTTTATTAGGTACCTGAAATTGCGCAGGGCAATTCCACAAAACATGTTCTTTTGAGCCATGCTGATGATGACAAAACGGGCAACGGCCGTTTGAACGACCCCGAGTCATGACTGAGAATCTCATTGGACTCACGAATGCACCTGTCAAACAAGCAACTTCATGTATGTTACCCAAAGATGCACGTAATCGCGCCATACGGCACCGTGTAGCATCATACTCTTCCTGGCGCAAATTTTGGGAATCACGCCGATTCTGCTGTGTGAAAAAAGTCCACTGTTTTCTTCGCCAACTTTCCCGAAGATGATGAAGGATCTCATCACAATTGGCAACAAGATGCGCCCTGCTGAGGTCAATAGCCACATTAAGAGCAGCATGATGCCACCGAAAAGGAGCTTGGACGACCCAATCAATTTTTTTCAGGAAAAGCTTGACCCGTCGGGTAACTCCACCTGCCAAAGTCCAATCACGAGGAAGACTACGAACACGATGGATGTGCCTAAATAATGCCGAAACAGCATTTTGACCTGCCATGAATTCGAGGTCCACATGATGTCCGCATAACAGCTTGCACAGATATACCGAAGCCTGCTGATGGCCATATCCGGCCCTTCGAGTTCGCGACACCAATTTCGTACACCACTTAACCGGTGGTGCTCGACGAATCCAACCAAAAGACGCCTTACCAGTGATCACCTGATTGGCAAACCTTTGTTTTCCACTAGATTGATTGGTGGTTGGATTCGTGACATCCCAACAAAACCACGTAGCTGCTGAGTTGCAGTGAACCACTCCGATCTTACCCAAGTGCCAGGATCCGTGTTTTAAGCTGGTGATAATTTGACAAATGTGGATATTCCTTGAAACTATATTAGAGCACCCTGTCAATACTAAAGATTATCAATTTGGAGACATACATGTAGTCATTTTAAGCTCTAAACTACCGCAATGTCGTGTTTTTGGTATCCTAATCCTGATCCCATGAACAGCTCCCTTTTTGGAAAAACAAAACATCCTCGAGAAGACGAAGAAGGCTGTTGAAGAACTCATGTGCATCCTGCACCACAAAGGGGACTCGTCTTTGCCAAAAACAGCGGAGGCTCCAGGCGGGTAACCTTGGGAGCATACCCTAGCAGTTTCTTCCCTAAGTATGGGATTCCCAAAGGCCCTTTATTCATATAGTCCATATGTAGTAGGTACAGTACATGATGGTACACATTTTGGGGTACACTACCCAACAAAACCCACATGTTCCATTTGAAAATACGGTTTGCGCTTAAAAAACCGGCTTCCAAAACTTGATTTTCCTAACAAACATGATCAAGAGTTGTATGGATTTGGCCCATCTCCGAGGAAAAAGAATGGCTCCTTTTTGTTTTTTCTGCTGAGGGACTTGGGATGACAAGTCCCAGCCTAAAGTGATAGTGTCCGAAAAAAATACCTAAGTTATATAATTTTGAGCCCCTGAACCACCAAAAACAAACCTGGGGTGATGAAATTTGACACCCTTGGAGGGTTACATGCAGTATCTGGAGAATGGCTTGAAAGCACCAGACTCATTTGTTCCTGGTGGCCTCAAGATCCCCAAATTGACCTTCTTAGCCTTGATCATATTCCTATCAAACTGTGGTTGTTCATGGTGAAAATCTCAATGCCATGCTGAAAAGGACCAAAACTTGACCTACAAGAAAAGCACATTTTGTTCCAACTTTCTGATGGATTAGATTCTTTGAAAATAACAATAGCACCTGCCAGGAAGCCATCCCAAAAGGAAATTTCATGTTCCAACCATCCATGTGTCAGGTGCACGCTGTTAGTTTCAGGGAGGGTATATTTCGTACACATTTGTTCACACTACAATTCAAAAAAGGGCTAAGCTTTCCTTGCTCCCAATCCACCACCATGAGGACGATGCATGACTTTAGCATTTTAACTGTTGTGAGGACAGCTGGTCAAACACTATCATTCCGAACGCACTATCCAAACTACTATAAGCTGGTGGTTGGACCAAGTGCTTGAACCATATAACTTAGCAACATTGGGCTTGAAAACAAGGTCAGGAAGGGTGAATCATTCTACCTTGAATATGAAACCAGTGGCAATTCCGTATCCAAAAAAAGATACCCTCTTTAAAACTAACATATCTCTCCAAAAAAGGCACTTTTGAGTTGATGCTTTTCCTTTTCCCGCTTGGTGGGATATGTGATCCTTCCCTGGAGGCTATCTTCCATCGGACTGTCCTCTTGAGCGCCAAAGGTGAATTCCTCATTGAGACGTGGAAGCCACCGCAAGACCTGATGGCTTTCCAACAGCTTTGCCGCGTCGCGCCAAGCCCCCTCCGAAAACAAGAACGAATTCGTCCCCCAAAAAAGGGGACCAGTTTATACCAGTTTAAAAGGAAATGAATCATCTTCCAACCATCAATTCTCAGAAAATATGTTAGTTTTCAGGGTGGGTAAGCTAATTTGGGACCAACAAAAACACCCGGTGTTTCCTTGAGGAAGTAAGTTTATGCACGTTGGGGTTTACAAAGATCCACAAATGCGACTCGTTTTAAACTGTTCAGCCGGGAATAGAGTGCTGAAACAAACGAGGACGCCCCCAACAATAGTATATTAGAGTAGAATGTCATTGATGACCAGGTGATTTTGTTTCTCACCAAGCAATTTCTTGGGGTCAATCCACCAAACAAGTGAGCACAGCTTTTGATTCTGGGTGAATTTAATCATATTCACTTCACGCCATTGACACGCCTACTAGTCTAGCAACAGCCGGGCCGGGATGAATAAATTGGGTGGGTGACAGTGAGTGATGTCAGCTTCATTCATACACAGATAGACCCAGTTCTCAAAAATTAGAACTTCTGACAAGATGTGATCCTATGTATTGCACCCAGGTACATTTTGTCTTGTTGGGTAGGCGGTGCTTTGTACAATCCCTTATTTTCATATTTCAAAAACTCCAGACATCACAAAAGACTTCCTGAAAACCTCGTTGGATTGTAATGCCAGCACATTCAAGAGAAACTTCATCATATCATCAGCTATCATGTTGAGGATGTCTTTGTAGGTACCGATACTACTACCTATACCTCAAAAAAGTGTAAGGCAATTCACTCTTCTTTGTCATTCCCTTTCAACCTCCAGCTACAGGAATCTTTGGCTTTCAAAAAGTCGTCAGCGAAATGATGAACTGATGGAAAATGGCTTGTGTGGTACCTTTTCATTCAAATTTCCAAGTGCTATATATGGGTGTTTCCAAAAATAGTGGGTTTTCCCCCCAAATCATCCATTAGAAAATAGGGTTTTCCATTATAAACCATCCATCTTGGGGTACCCCTATAGTGATAGTCTTCAACCCACTGGATGTCACGTGAACAACACCCCAAAACGTTCCCCGCCTCATATGGAGGTGAAGGCACCTGACCCACTAGCAAAAACACTGGTAAAATATGCCCATATGCTCCATGGAACTGAAATACTAAATACTGTTGATGCTTCAGAAATCCTGCAAAAAAAGCACTTGGGATGGTACTGAAACCATGTAAATAATGAGATAATTACCAACCTCAACTGGTGCAGGATGTCTTCCATCAAGAGTATTTACCTACATTTGGATAAACAATTTGGTACATGTAGGTCAAAATTCCAGGTCACATGGAGCATTTGGGATATTGCAAACTTCCCATCCACAACATTTCATATGACACCCCTAGTTTTTTGGGGGGTTCCAGCCGTGAAAAAATTCAGGGGTGTAGATAGATTTTTCAAAACCAGACAAACACACACGTTGCCAAGGTGACAAAAACCCTTTGAGATGAGTGAGATGGGAAGGGAAAGCGAGGTAAAAAAGAAAGCCAAAACATTTTGAAAATGAATCCCATGTAGGACCCATGAGAATGGTATATTTACCTACATTTAGTTGATTTTTGATTTTTATGGTAAATGTAGATACATAAATACCATACATGTGTCCTATTGGAATAAACTAAACATTTTTGTTGGCAATCTGCTGGTGACCCCAAATCAAAGGGTGGAATCGTGACCTCCAACGATCGGGAATAAGGTCACAGCTTGAATCACCTAGTCATAGACACTCAATTACAATCTCTAGTTGATCAATCAAATCCAGATGCTCAATGGGACTGGTATATTTACCTTCATTTATCCCCCAAAACTACCCAGGTTTGTAGGTAACTAGGCCATACAACATGGAATCGTATGGGAAAGACATGTAAAACCCTTTGAAACCACTATGAAGACCCTTTCACACACTCAAAAAGCAGATTCAGAATCGTTGACTCTCAAACAATTTCTGACATCCCTGCACCGTTGTCAACCGGTGGACCTCATTACGGTTGTAAAGAAAATGCAAGTTCTGCGTCTTGATGGACTCAGACGTGGAAGGTCAGCATTTTTGGGGTGGGTTTTTGGTTGGGTTCTGACAAACACCTGGGGATGGTGAAGTGTTTAATCATTGGGGAATTAAAGGGGGAAAGCTTCTTGAGAGTGTTGTCAAGTTGGGTAGTTTGCTCAATTAAGGCGCGTTGTTGGTCCAGCGGCCTAAAAATCCCAAAATGGTTCAAAACACCAACTGGATTCACTTTATGCCAATTGGATTTTGATGGGATCTTTGTCCATTCACAAGATCCGCGTATTTCAGAAAACTCCTATGTGTCAATTTTCCCACATAGCCCTTGCCAGGTGAACTGTCTTTGCTTTTGGGTGTGAACATACCACAGTTCCCCACAGCATGCAGCGAAGGTGGACTCCGTGAAATTTTCGTCAGAACTCCAGAGGTGAAAAAAATATGTCCCCATCATATGTCCCATCGCCATACAGGATGTAAAAACCATCAACGGTGTCAATGAAAATGGCATTGAAGCATATCATAAGCATAATATTAAAAAAAAAACATGTTTCAGTTCCATGCAACTCATAGAGAATATATATATATATTTAGATATATTTATATATGCCCACTGAAAAACTACAAATCCGTTTGTCATATAGCCTCAAAAACCCTACCCGGTTTATTTTTGCCTTAAAAACCCTACTTGCCAACATCACGAAACCAAAACTCTACCCATCAAAATCCTACTGTTGATGGAAGAAATCCTGCACCAGTTGATATGGTAAATATCCCATTATTTACAAGGTTTCATGCATGTTGGGTGGTGCAGGATTTCTTCCATCAACAGTACCACCATGTTTTCTTTCTAACATGGTGGGTGAAACCATCCTCCATTCGCTAGGGCTCATCGAGTGCCATACCAAGGGTGAGGGCCGTCCCGGCAACATCACACCCAAGCGCCCCTGGACGAGTTTGTTTGGGAAGGGATAACCCCCGTGGACCCAAAAATACGAGAAGAACAACGCCCCAAAAAATAAGGGCCTTGGCTTATAAACAATTAAATTCCCTTTCATATCAGGTGATTCTGTGAGGTTCTTTAGCTTATTTGGGAGTCTGGGGCACTTTGGCTAAAGGAGATTCATCATCACAAACTCTAAATTGTTTCCCTGACATTGCTGGTATTTGCTAAACTCTTGTACTCCAGCACAACACTTCAGACTAGAGCCGAACAGTGTCCAGAATACATGCAGAATTTTGCACCAATCGATATATGGATAATCTATTATCTTTGTGGAAGAGCTTCACATTCTCAACTGGTTTGCCGGATTTCTGAACCATCAACACTATGAAACCCTGCTACACTTTCAGAGGCCTGCAATTTTGATACCCAACCAAAAAAACAACTTGCAGAAAGTGGCATAGAATCCGTATATAAAATAATATACAACCCCCATATGCTCCATGTATGGAATATCTATCTACATTTGGCTTGTAATCTATGGATAAATTGAAATGTAGGTAAATATTCCAGTCCCATGGAGCATATGGGGAAGGCAACGACTCGATCTATTCGTTTGGAGGCTTGAATGTTCCAACAGAGGTGTTGAATGGATGATACTGGATAGCCGTGGTGCCCTACAACAGTCCTTACACTCCAGCAAACTAATAACATAGCTGGCTGGAACATGGACATGGAATGCGTCGATGTATTTCCTATTGAACGTGGGGATATTCCAGCCTTCTATGTTAATTTTCAGGTAGGGTAGTCTTTAAACAGTACCCTTTGGGAAGGTTGGCAACTGGCAAATTGACCAACTGTTCCTTTCATCCTGTCGTCCTACGAAGCATCAACAAATGTCACGACGCAAAAATTCCAATCTTCATTCTGCCGGGTCATAAGATGATATAAAGATCATCATCCCCCTCAAGAATGCGTCGGCCAAAAATATATAGGCCAAGTTCTATCCAACGCCTCGAAACTCACTTCTCTGGGGAATTCTGAAGCAATTGCAACTGTAAATCCCCACAACGCCTCAACGTGAAACTAAAACCCATACATTGGGATGTTCCTCCTTCCCGGTATCAGTGGCAGTCAATGAAGGTTTGGAGGGATTCCATACGAAAAAATGACAACTTTATGAATACTAGGATAATCTATAAATACCATTGTTTGGAGCAGGATTTCTTCCAACAGCATGCACTACCTACAATACCAGCTGCAGAACTGAAAATTCGTCAACTTGATCAAATAATCAAAATTTAAAAAAAAACAATGGGTTAGCCTCCCGTACAAATACAATTGCAAGCTGGAAAAATCACTTTATGTTGAAAAGGAAAACAGGAAATTCATCATTGAAAAAAACATAGTTTCTCATCATCAATGTTATTTTACTGAAATCGATATTGAAGAACTGAGCTTTGGCTACAATGCCGACTGTCACCATACACCCTGAAAGTCTCTGAATCATTTGAAGATTTTTGTCGGTGCCTCTTGCCCCTCCGGGACTGGAAGGATCTCAACCACCATTCCAGTCTGGCATGCAACTTGAGCTAAAGCAGCTTGGTGACATTAAAGGAAACACGCGAGATGAACAGGTGACGATGTTTGGAAATTAAGGGCACCCCATTATCCGGTGGTTTTCTTCCTACGAGCTTAGCCCAACACACATTTTGACACAGTTATTTTTGTTTCTGATCATGAAGTAGGTAGAGATGGATCTCTTTCACACCCTTGGAACTATAATTTGGAGGGTTGCTTTGTTCACACATCACAGGTAGGTGGGAAAATGTATATACAATTTGTTTTTTGTTGCTACACTTCAATTTCATCTGCTCCAGGAAAAAGTTAACAAATACTTGAATCATGCAAATGAGGGTACGAGTACAAGTAACCCAAATAGCTCTAATAAAAACTTGATTCCTGACACCAACTTCAGGTTGAACAGAATCTACTGTTGATGCACGGAATCCTGTACCACCTAACATGTATGAAACCCTGCAAATCATGGAACAACAAATGCCATATCAACTGGCACATGCCGGATTTCTTCCATGCGAAAAAGGCGTTACCAACTTGGAGGACCATCCCAGATAGTAAGTAGCCCGAAACACAAACTTGGATGGAATTGATCTATATAACTACACGCGCCCTTTTTTTGCTTTGAGCTCAAGAGGCCCCTGCAGTATGCAAGGGTTTGATCAAATGTGGCAAAATGGCATTGGTTTCACTGCTACGTCAATTTGACAGGTCCCTTTTCGATTTTGTCGCGGTTTTTCTACTGCAACAATTCTTGATAGAGGTGACCTCAAAATTTTGGGATTCTTCAGTGTCACCTTATCCTTGAAAAAGACAGGCCAAAAAGTGACGTCATTGCTGGTCATGGTCCATAAACTTGCTAGGCATACTGCCTGGAAGCTGGGCTTGCAGCCAGCGCCCATCTGCAAACAAACGCTCCAAAATGCCTGATGTTTGCGC
Organism: Breviolum minutum Mf 1.05b.01; assembly: GCA_000507305.1. Taxonomy (NCBI): domain Eukaryota; class Dinophyceae; order Suessiales; family Symbiodiniaceae; genus Breviolum; species Breviolum minutum. Next base: position 12,254 of record DF243766.1, on the reverse strand, counting down.
AAACTTGAGAGCTTGCAGGCAACTTGCAGGCCAGTGCTTTCGTTCCTGAAATACGAAAACATATGCTGCTTCTTCACCTCATTCAGTCGTTGCTGGGCTGTGCCCACTTATGTTGACATCCAGCTGGACAAAAAAGGCGAGAAATCCACAGAAGCGTGAACTTGTGCCAAGTTCAACGTTTTATTCTCTCTGGCTTTTACCTTTTCCAAAGCTTTCAGAAAGCCACTGGGAGTTTCCAAGTTGGACGCCTCAGCAAGCACTCTTCTCACTTGGGAAAGCCCTTGGTCAATGTCTCCGCGGGATTGACCCACACGGCACATAGTGACCAACATTTCATAGAACAGCTGTCGGGGAATGAGCCAGCTTCAGAATTTGCAACAGTTAGATTTTTCAACTCTGCGGTGGCGTTGTCACCGTGTAACCGCATCGTTTTGGGCATGTCGACTCCACTATGCTCTAGCACTCTAGCTCCTATTGGGTTGCATCGATGACATGTGGACCAATGTCAAGTATAGGTTGGAGTGCTTGACTATAGGTCACAGTCACCAATGAAACAGTTTTGAGACAATCCTTCGGCAAAAGCAGCCACTTGGGACGCCACAGTAACCCCCCATAAAAAGGCCATTTGGATGGGGTCCCACATGATTATTAACCACTCAACCAAGTCATGGGATGATCCTCCAAGAACCCACCACCTTCCTAGTTGGTGGCTGAACCAACCCATTTGAAACATCTGCTCGTCAAATTGGTCGATCATTTCCCCAAGGTTCAGGGTGAACAAAAAAAACATATTTAAAACCACCACCAAAAATGAACTTGGCAGAAACAATCATCCACAACTTTGGGTGTGTCAATAGGGATCCTTATATTGGCGGCTTAATATAATCCATAAAATAACTGGGTGTTTTTTGAATCCCCAGCTTCAATCTTCAGGAAGGTTTGCTTCAACCTCTCCACACCTGGCCATTCAACTCTTGGGCTTTAAGGCTATGAAGTTCCTCGGGTTGGTGGAAAGTGTGGGAAAAGGAGAGTAGTTGGACCCCATAAAAGAAACACAACAAAAAAACGAGAACAATCATAGTTATTGGCTATATATCTTTTGGGGGGTTCTCAAAGAAACAAAATGGTTTATTAAATACTTTTCCCGCTTTTCCCAATTAACAAAATACATTAACTTCGAGAAAGAAATATTCCTATGGAAATGGTTGCCTATGGAAATTGGTTCCTATGGAAATGGACATGTTCCAATATAATTTTTGGAAACCATTTTCAGAAAAAAATTGGGTGGTTCCTAAGCTTTGCAGTTCAAATGGCGAGTGAAAACTGACATGGTTTGAACAGAAACGTTAATCATCCCAAGTTGCCGGAATTGAAAAACGACTGGTATTACAGTTGCAGTAGCAACACCTGGTGATGTCTCAAAATCAGAAACTTGGCAATCCACAAGTTTCTTGCGGTGTGGGGGCCTTACACCAAATCTGTCCAGGTATGGTAGGGGATGAAGAGATTCAATCACATTATGTGGCTAAGCGCCTTTCTTGTCGTATGCAATATGCATGTGTATGCCAAACAAAATAAATACAACATTTCTTTAAATACTTTATTCATATGTACATAAATTCACGATCATACACATCCAAAACATCTGAAATTCAACCAACAAAAGAAACCAACAAACAACAAAACAAAACATGCACATCTCTGGCCCCAAGCCCCCAAACATCCCCTGCGTTTTGTCACGTGTTTTTCCGACCAAATCTTCCAAGTGACCACGACATCTTCCAATTCCCAATCCATTTCACTGGCCTGAACCGAAGGGTGGTAGTGATAGAGGAGAAACCCAAGGACCCATCACACGGAACAAAACACACCCTCCTACCCTTCCATTTTACTAGTTGTTTAATAGGAATCCTGGACCCTTATAATGGTTTAGTATAATCCCTAAATAATTGGATAGTATAATCCCCTATATACCTTAAACAACCAGGTTTTTTTTCATTGCTAAGGTGTTGATGCTGACATTGAACCTATTCATTTAAATTTGCCGAACAATTTGGAAATCAGTTCTTGCATGCTCTTACATTACGGAAAAAACATCACACGTGGTTGTAAACACAAACGTCACACTTGCTTTTCTTTGGTTTACTTGAAGTAATTGAAACGGCTTGGGCTTTGGACACTTGGGTCCCGATACCAAGAATTCATTCATTTTGAATCAATACCATTTCCTGTCTAAAAAACATCAGTATCCATTCCCGGATGTGAAATTTCTAGGAAGCAGTTGATGAAGGAAGTGGGGTAACATTTTTGCTGAATATCTTACGTGTTTCATGTTGCCAAGGAGTATCTCCTCAATGCCTATGCCGCATGTTTATCCAAAGTACCTGAGGTCTCCAAAGGCGGAAAGTAAACTTTATAGCACGTCCTTGGGAATATGAATTCAAAGCCTTTGTCCTTTGGTTGCACACATAGACTGTGGTCTCAAAAATTATGAAGAGTGCAACAGTTTAAGTTTTTTTCTTTAATTTCGAGCTGTTTCAAGTATGAATTCCTTGTTTATTTCCTGTTGGGTCACCAGTCTTTTTGGATCGTCCCGTGCATGATCCCTGGTTGCGTAACAACCAATCACCATACCAGGTTCCAAACACATCCAACTTGCTAGGGAAAATAAAATAGACTAAACGTGGAGTACTACAATAAAAAAATAATATATAAATACACATATACAAACATACACATATACATACACATATACATATACATATGTTTTTATATTTGATGAATTATTGTATCTATATATTGCTATGGTTCAAAAACAACTGAACCTCCAAACTTGTTGGATGAGAAAACTACAAACATGAAACAGTCTTACCAATAGAAATTTGCAGCTTGTTAACCCAAGGCTGGGAAATTCAACACTGGCATCCACTAGTGGCCACCAATTTGCGTCGTAATACAATTCCAGCAATCATCCAACTACTGTTGCTAGAAGACATTCCACCAAAAACCACTTTACATGGAAAAAATTGCCAGGTTTTGCTAAAGGCATTGCGAAAAAAATTGAATACCAACTGGTACGGAATATCTTCTATCAACCCTAGCTAGTTGGTGGTTTCAACCCATGGTAGGGGTAAAAATAAAAAATTATTTGAAACCACCACCCAGCTAGTCACTAGCAGTACCACTTCCACCACCACCCGATTTGGCAAGCCGCACCCGCGCACCTTGGGATGTGCCAGGTGTTTGTCGCTCAGAGCGGCTAAGTCACACCGGAAACAAGGTGCAACTTCCAGGTGAGTGGAGGCGGCCTTGGGAAGATCGGGAGATCACCTGGAGACCCCAAGGGATCCCCAAATTCCTTGTGTTGTTGTAAGCTTTATGGCCTAAAAATTCTAGGAATTTTTGGGGTTTTTGAAAAAAATAGATGGCCTACAATATGCAACAAAAAATGGGATATCAAAAATGAAGGGTTGTTTTGCCACCAATATGTTGGGTTGGTTTACCCTAAAAATGAAGGAAACGTGGGTTCCCATATGATTTTTCCTAACAGTACTCCCACCACTTACCTTTCTGTTGGAGTTTCACCACTGCAAAGTGCCCGACAGGTTCTGCAAGATTGCGCCTGCGCGCGGAGGTCATAGCTATGTGGTTTTTTAAACTTGAACATTCAACCCTATCCAAAATCCTCCAAATACCTGGTGAGTAGATAATTGGAACCCCTAAAAGCCTTCTCAGGAGATGTTTGGGGGTTCAAACACCTACTCACAAGGTATTTGAACGTCTAGGGCAAACAATGCTATGTTCATCAAATACAACACATTGAGAAAAACACATTATGTAATCGTGGCATCCCTTCCTGATATTTTTTTACCGGGTGAAATGTCAAATTTATATATTTTGTTGTGCTTCTCTGGACCCAACCGATACGAAAGTAAAAAAACAATTTCGTGGTTCCGAACTTAATTTTCCACACTCCTGTTCATCTCAAAGCCACAACTCATTCAATCAGATCATCGTTTTTGACCACAAGGTGGCACCCTGCATCTACCGAATACCAAGGCAATTGCACCTCTCTCGTTCACAAGTGTGTTGCTTCAGTGCCCCATGCCTTGTCAATAAACCGCTGGATCACGAAATGGTTTTAAAAAAGACGGAGGAAGAGTCTACCACAACAACTGCACTCTGCTACTAGTCTGGCTGACGGGTTTTCTGGGCACCATCCTAGGTGCTGCTTGCTTGGATTTCTTTAAAGCATCAAGAGTAGGTGGATACACTTGGGTAGGCTGCCTGGGTTTATCATGCTTTCACCGCAAAAAGGCTACCCTCCCTAAAACTAACTTGGCAAGTTTGACCTTGAAAATGGATGGTTGGAATACTTTCCTTTCCTTTTTGGGGCAAAAGGTCCATTTTCAGGGCATTTACTTGCTGTTCGTTTTAGGCGGGGTTACTTCCGGTCCATTGATATTTTGAACATCTTCTTTCCTAAAGTTGGTGGTTTCAACCCTTTGAAACATACGAGTATTTGAAACCACCACCCAGTTGAGCTTTTTGACGTTAAACAAAAGGATGCCTTCTTAGCCTTTCCTTCGCTACGTAGAGCTTTGCAAAAGTGATAAATTTGTTTTTGTTCAGCCTTTGGAACCAAAAAAAACGAAAACACATGCCCTGGTTTCGGTTGCTCAGCAACATGAAAATCATCCAACATCCTCTGAACAAATAAAGTGGGGTCTTGAAGAAAATATATAAAATATGGAAAAACACACAATACTCCCTCTCTGATCGATGGGAATCCCAACCTACCCGGACCTACCATTTCATCTATATAAAACGGTGGTTTTTTATCGCTCAAATAATCACCAGCTTTTTCAGATCCAGCTGGACATTCTCTAGTTGGTTGTTTCAACCCATCTGAAAAATATGCTCGTCAAAATGGGAAATCTTCCCCATAATAGGGGTGGAAATAAAAAATATCTGAAACCACCACCCAGATAGTCAATAAGTCCCCTAAGGATCGAGTTGGTTGTTTTCCCCAAATAGGGGTGAACATCAAAAATATTTGAGTTGCCACCACCTAGTTCTGGGTTCCGAAGACAAGAGCGGTACGCTGTGATAGAGGCTTTGAAGCAATGCATTCATGTAGCCTGGCGGGCCGACCAAGGTCCCAAGGGAACGGTTCGTCGTCCATCTATCGACTTGCAAAAAAGTGCCGGGAACGGTGGAACGGTAGGGGATATTAGTTAGTTGCAAAAGGGAGTCGCCATATTTACGGTTATCTTATATATATATACATTTATATGTATAAAAATGTATGTATATATATACAAATTCTTGTGGATCTAGGAGTATTTGCCCGCACTTAACTGCACTTAATCATCTTAATCCCATAGGACGAAAAGAAAACATTGATGTATATTGGTTTCATTCAATACGCGACGCATCCGGATGCCATGACTATCACGAACTCACTTCACATATTTTGAATTTTGACGTTGGAACGGCTTGGAAGGATTCCGTGATCCCTAAAAATCCGTTGAAGTCCTTACCCTAGGGATCCAATCACCTTCTGAGAATGGTAATGTAACCTAAATACCCTGCTGAGGAGGTGATTGTACACCCCAATCATCATCTGACAAGGTGATTGGATCCATAGGGTTAGGAGTACCTTTAGGCTAAGTTGTCTGTAGAAAGTATCTGTTGATTGCGCAGCTTCATACTGGGCACCTTAAGGCTAAGCATTTCATCTTTTCGAACGGGTGACCTTCCAGGGTCAATTTAGATCAACGATTGAATTTGCTGTTTTGCTTTAAAATGGTGCTGGAGCCTATTTGTTACGCAACAACGGTCTGGGATATATAAAGACCTTGTAGATAATGGGGATAAACTAACCACCTCAACTGGTGAACGCGAGGATTTCTGAAGCATCAACGAGTGCCATGGAATCTTCTATCAAAGGGATTTTCATTCAATGATTTGCCTCAAGTAGTCCACCACCAACCTTCCACAGCAACTAAACATTGGTTGATTTTTCATGATGAAACGAGTCCAATCCTGTTGATGGAAGAAATCCTACATCACTTGACAAGTAATTTATAGCAATTATTCAAAAAATATATATCACAGGTAGTTGTTTAGGATTTCTTCCATGAATCCAATGTTGTTGCCATCCTTGAGGGCGCCATCAGTACGTAGTAGTCTCCTCTCGACTCGTCACAGAAGCCTGTTCTAGTGGCAACAGCTCTAGTCTTTGAGCTACTTGCCAAGTTGCCCCCTAATCAACCATTTCGATTGCCTTGAATCTCTGGACGTTCGAACGTCCAGGGGAGACAGCTACCTTCCCCTGAATCAGGAGGTCTGAGGCATAGGCCAGAGTCATGGCCTCTCTGGCAGCCCCTCCCGAAAGGCGTCAGGAGGTGCTCTTGCATTTCCACTACGGCACTAGGCGGCGGGCCGTGCACCCGCTCCTAACAGGTTGAAAAGGAGATGCCTTTGAACTCCCTTTTAAGCAAATGATGCTTTTGTAGCTGCCTCTGATAAAGCAAAATATTGGGGATTGCGCCTATCTAGTTTCAAAATGAGGTGGTTTGAAACTACTAGGATGTCCCAGGAATCTAGGATCAATGGCTAGTATCTGGGTTATTTCACCTACTTATAAATGGGATATATTAGGGTTATAACTTACTTAATTATATACTAACCTTTTACTAATTTCCTGGGACATCCAATGTCTAGCAACTCCTTTGCGGGTGGTTCCAAATAACCAAACACCCAACCCATCAAGCCCACAACTCTTCCACCACAAACAAGGCAGAAGTGCAGCAGTTTGCGACCTTGACGATTCAAGAAAATCGACTCACGGAAATGTTCAAACAGAAAAAATCCACCATGTTTATCCATTTCCTAATATTTGAGGTGAAAAAATCCAGAAATGTCCATCCATTTCCATTTCCATTTAAACAGTTCATATAGTATATTTCTTAGGGGTTAAGAATGAAACATACCCCCCAATCTTTCAGGTCCACGAGTCCAGGTTTTGCATGGGCAGATCATCTGGATGATCTGAAAAGATGGATTCCCAAAGGTAAAATCTTGCATCTTTGTTCAAGGGGTTTATGTGGCTGTCAAAAGGTGAAAGCTTACTTTTAGCAAACAAAAAAAAGTGGTGCTAAGGGGAAACTCCGGTAAAAATGACATGCATGGAATATCTTCCAACATTTTGCCTACTTCCAAGCTATATCTTCAAATTCTGTTGGTCCTGACATCCAGCAACGAGCGGGAATCCCAGGCATGTCAGCATGTCAACTTTGTTTCGGTTGAACAAAACGCCAAAAAAACCAAGTCCCTTAAAAGTGCAGGACCATTTTGAAACCATTTGAAGTGACTTTGTTGCAGTCCCTTAAAAGTGCAGGACCTTACAAGTCAAAAAGTGCCAAAACACAAACAAAAACACAGTTTGGGCAAATTAAAGCTTTGAAACATTTTTTGGCAACAGTGTCTTTACTTTAGTTCTATGAATAAAACCATACCATTTCAGGGTAGCAAACACCCCCCCCCATGTGGTGTGTTTTCTCCACAAGACCTGGATTTTGTTTTCTTTTTACAGGGCAAAAGGTTACAAATTGCCTTCACGAAGATCTTCCACTTTTCAAACTATTTGCCACACTGCCATGTACAAAAAGTATTGCTTGCCTGCCCCTACATTTAATGGAAGGATTAGTTTTGTTAAGCATCTTTACACAAAAAATCGAATGTACATCTTATCCAGCCTCCAGTTGACTATGAATGCTACAAGGTGGGCCCGTACCACGCAGTTATACATGTAAGGCGGAATATAACCCCTATAAATGGCCCAAAATAAATGGGGAACTATGGGTTCTTTCACCCCTAAAAATGGAGTTATATGACTTATATGACTGGTAGGGGCCCCACCTTGTACTTCAAGTACTACCCCTTTTCAGCTCGGCTTTCTGTGCCCCCGGACATTGCGCAAACCCCGTGGCCAGCCGCTCTTCGCACTCACATCGGCGCTGTCAAGGATCCTTGAGGGTAGCCGCTATAGGTGTAAGATGATAGCTTGGGGGGGATCTATTGGGTATGGCCCCCTTCCCAGGATGCCAGTGACCACCAGAAATCTATCACATTTTAGTAGGGAATCCCTAGAAACCTTTAAAAATGTCTCTGTTACTGGGAAGGGGGCCATACCCAAGGTATATAGTACTGTTGATAGAATCCGCAAAGAGAATCACCAACTCAACAAACAAGACTCTAAGACTAGTTACTAGTTGGTGGTTGAACCAACCCATTTGAAAAATATGCTCGTCAAATTGGATCATTTCGCCAGGTAAGGTTGAAAATAACAAATATCTGAAACCACCACCTTTTAATTCATAGGGATCGTTGGATCATGGCTTGCGGTACTGCACTCCTTGACAAAGCTTTGTAATGATCTCTACATTGATTCCTATTAATTCTAAAGGTGACCCATCTAATGATCTCTACAATGATCCCTATCCTTGAAGCATCTTGAACCCTCATGAATCCTTGTAATGTTCACAAATGGCCTTCTACTGGTATTGGATGATCTATTTTTGGATATATAGTGTGGTCCCCTTTGCGAACACACTCTCAGGTGACAAAACTGGTTTAGGGATTTATTCTGGGTCAACGTATGCTGGAACACAGTCAGCACCATGACAGTAGTCATTGCACCAAACCATAGTGTCAGGTTGAGCGCTGCAGTGGCAGTTGGCGTTGTTGCAGTTTCATTTTCCGTGAAGAACACTGTTTGCCCACTTTGCTCGGTGATGCGGTCACCACGGTAGACAATTCTACCTTTATACTGATGACACTCTTCTGGCATCTCAGAATGCTTGATTCCAGCCAAAGTTAATACTTTCCCCCAGGAGAAAACGCGGGATCAGGGCGTTGGCCTCGGGGTGTCATTGGACGATTGGCGAAGGCTTGTGAGAAGTTTCTCACTGAAATGAGAAGGGGCGGGAATCCCTGAAAGCATTCTATTGTACATACGTTTGTATTTTCACCATATCCACTAATGCAGATTTCATCCATCAACAGTTCGAATTAAATGGCTGGTAAAACAACTGTCTACCTATAATGTTTCAATGTTCAGGTCCAAACGACCAAGCAGCGCCCCAAAAACTCTTGAACAAACATCCTGCAAAACCCATCACTTCCAATCTTTGTTTTTTTAGAATCCACCCGCCTTCCGAAGGGCCCGTTTCAGGGAGTTTCTTGTTGATCCCCAAACATTCCCTGAGGATTTCTTGCATCTACAGTAATTGCCACTCACATGTAAAAAAAAATTAACTCCCCCAAGTCGGGCAACAGCAAATAACACCACAGCACTGTATATATGTTGTAAAACGTCGAAGCCTATTTTAACTAACCGACCCCCCCCCAAAGTATCCCAAAGTCGCTACAATAATGCTTATTTTTGAGCAACAAATCCGTTGTACTCAAGTGCCTCTTGGGATTACTTGAGGGTTTTGGTCATGTAACATTATGATAGTTTCACATAAGTCCATGTTGATGGAACTATGTTGGGCACGACAGTGCAACCAGTTTTCTAGAAGTCGAAAAAAAAGAGACTAAATGCATTGTCCATGATTCTACCTATGAATTGCACTGATTTCAAGTTGAAGTCAACTCAATTTCTCTTCTAGTTGGTGGTTTCAACCCATTTGAAAAATATGCTCGTCAAATTGGATTCCATTTCCCCAAGTAGGGGTGAAAATAAAAAATATTTGAAACAACTTAAAACTTACCGCTGAGTGCCCCAAACTTCCGCCACGTAGCCTCGATATGCACCGGCCTGAGCACCAGGACGACTGACTTCGGTCAGGTTTTAACCGGAGAAAATACGGGGAGAGATGATGATGCTATATATGTTGGGTGGTTAGTGGTTGAAACTTACCCCTAATTTTTGACCAAAATGATGCTTTGTCAATTTTTTGTTTTTTTTCTCTTTCGCTCATTTTTTTGGGGGATTCAAAAAAAAACAAGCCACAAGCTAGCAGCAAAGGTTGGCAAAAGTGGAAGTCATAGAATTCCACTTCTACGTGAGGCCCTGAGGCAGTATGGAGGTCATTACCCACTAAGTCAACGGCTCAAGGATCTTAACCAGACTTGATAGAAGGTCAATTCTGGAGAAATCAACACCCGAAGCCTGTAGCCAAGGAGGTTTTCAAATCCCCCCATGAAAATGCACTGATCCTAAACTATAACGCTCAAACAGTGGGTTTTCAGTCGTCGGTTGGGTTGCTATAATATGTATAGTTCACCCAAATCTTTCTCATGTGGCACTGGCATCATTTACAGGGTAGGGTTGTGGCACATTCAACATCTCTATGTGTTAGGTCTACCCCCCACCCAGTAAAAGTCACAAATGAAGGTTTATAGGATGTTTATAGGGATTCCCTACTAAAAATGGAATAATCCTGGTGGTGACTGTTACTGGGTGGGGGGTAGTTCCAATCTATATGTCTATTATTCTTATAGTGGTTATCCAAAATAGTCAGGAAACCCTACAGTGCCACTGGGACTTCAGTTCCCATGTAAGCAGTTGATCACCGAGTGCTACGGGGCACCACAAGGAATCCCCCATGTACAATAGACATGATACACCTGTGCAACTGAAGCTAGAGCACAATTTCAGCACCGGCCAACAGGGTTTATATACTTATGTACCATAATGACTATAGCTTAATCAAGCTCTTGTTTTCAAGGCCGGTCGAGAACATATGCTGGACCTAATTGCATCCCCAAGGATAGTGGCCCTTAGAGCAAAGATGTAAAATGCAAACGGCACCACCACCACCACCACCACCACCACCACCACCACCACCACCACCACCACCACCACCACCACCACCACCACCACCACTGAAGTTCTCAATATAGATGTTGAATCAAGGAATGCCACTTCCGAGCGACCCTTCAATGTAGCCCCCCCACCCCTTGCCGTACCCTAAGAATAAGGACTTCATTATCTGCAACCTTTCGGGAAAATTATGGTAACACAAATGCACCCTGCTTAAGGTCTTGTTTCTGGCGTGGGTATGTCAGGGTTTATGGAGGGGGGGCTGTACCTTGAACCTCCCCCCCAGGCCTCTCAACAGACTCGGGCAGCAACCGCAATGGCGGGCGTGGAACAGCGGTGGACAGGGGCAAGTCCTGAAACATGGCAGGTAGGTTCTGGGTAGAACAACGGGTGCTTGGATGAGCCATTCCTAAAAAGTGCTTTCCATATAGTTAGACAATCGGCCCCAAAGCTTATGAAACTGGGCCATTGATGGTTTAATCAAGCTTAACTGGTAGAAGATCTTCCATTAATCCCAGATGCTCAATGTATGGTATATTTACCTAGGTTTAGCCACCAAACTACACAAATGTAAATAGGCCATACCTGGATCCTATGGGTAATGGTAAAGACAGTCGAATGTCAGGAAATAGTAGCCACAACCATGGCAACTATTGCATCACCCCAGCTAGAACAGGATTTGCGATGAATGCCCCCGGCGATTACTTCACTAAAGGAGGTTGAACAAAACATCATGTAAAGCCCTTATGTGATCCTGTTGATGGATGAGCTTGGTAGTTTATCCCACTATTCACCGGGTGTTAGCACCATCCCAGGTGGTTATTTTGGGATTTCTGAACCATCAACAGGATGAAAGCATTTGAAAAAGATGTTTCCCAAATGTTCCATGGGACTGGAATATTTACCTACATTTACCATAAACTTAAGCCAAAGGTAGGCATGCATACCAGCCCCATGGAGCATATGGGTATGGCCCTGCTACTGGTCGCCTCCCAGTCAAATAGGAACCTGTAAGGTAAAACTACCTAAACTGCATCGAACGGACACCCTTCATTTCTTAGGTGTTTAAACCCCATATCTTTACGGTTTTTAGGGCTTCAAAACATTCAACGCCCCTGCATTTTTCCATGGGTTTTTGAGGTCCAAAAAAGGTAACTTCTATAGAGCTCCCTTCCGTCATTTAGGGTCTGGAATCTGATCCTGCCTTATCGATCCTAAGGCCGTGCTGAATATCTGAGTGCCCCCAACGGCCAAGCCGCAATCGCCCTTATGTCCCAGGTTCCAATCCTGGCAAACATCGGCGGCAGCAGAAACCCGAGCTGCGTGGACGTTGGAAAAAACATGTTGACCGCAAAACGGAGATTTGATTTAGTAGGTACATGTTGGTGCTCTAAAAAAAGTGTGGTATCTATATACT